>JAQBSW010000449.1:0-203522 GCA_029291075.1 Eudiplozoon nipponicum
TTGCGAAGAACTAATATATATGCAAGTAAGCCAATTATCTGAAGCAAATTTTAGATCTTTACCGAAAATTAAATTAAGACTAGTAATTTCGTAACAAACTTCAATGCTCTATTACCAAAGTGTCTCAAGCCAGAATCACCCAGCATTGCGTACCGCGGAACTCCAAATCTCAACAAGACTCCATTATAACAATTACCAAAGACAAGTCAACATCTTCAATAATATGTACTAAAGTAAATTCCAAAATATTAAAATATTTTTTAAAAACAAAACAGTGCTTTATGAAACCAGCGATAAGAACTAATGTCCAAAAATAAAATTTCATTTATTTTTATATTAGGAGTTAATTAATCTCCAACAAATTATTTGACCTCCAAATTGGTAACATCGCACGGAATTGTAAAGTCTCAGATTAATTCGCCGACATATTGCCCAAATGTGATTCAAGTTGCATTACGCTGTACCAATTAAAACATGATAAATTTTCCCTTAAACAATGGTGTGCAGCCTTGCGCGTGCACACGTATATAAGCACGACACATTTTTCATGCAACACACTGGTCATTTCCACTCTGCTTGCTACGTGTGATTGCTATCGCTCTCTTTCAACTTGACTGTCTACATACACCGACTACTGGATTTTACCACGCTATGTAATCTCGTCGCTTGGACTTTGGTCACGACAATCTTCTTGTTGCTGCACTAATAGTCATACGTAATCGATTATCTCTTTCTTCGTGTGCCAGCCATCACAGTGTTGCCGCAGATCTTTAACAAGACAATTCTGAGCTTTCGAACAGCCACTCACCTCTATTTATTCCAGTGCATTCACACGAAAGAATTCCAGTCAGCCAGCCAGAACATAAAATAAGTGTCTATAAGTACTTCTAGATACTGCAACACTACTTAACTTTCATGGCATTTTCCGGGGAACGCTTTTCCGATTCTGTTAAAAGCCACCCATAGAAACTGTTCACAGAAACTTTCCTGTCTGTTTTTCTTCTTGTAACGTCGCACTGCATTTTCTTGCAGGCGGCGCGTTTACAGCACTTTCTTTTATCTTCCAATTCTATGTTGAACTTGTGTGTAACACACGCTGAGAGCAGAAAATTAAATTGTAAACGCTCCGGCTGCAAGTAAATGCCGTGCGTTGTTACAAAATATTAAACAAGCCGTAGATAATGAGAGACAATTACCGTAGGTGGTTCTTATCAGATCAGGAATATCGTTTTCCGGAAAATGCCGAGAATATTAAGAAGTGTTGCAGTGTCTAGAAGTACTTCTAGACACTTGAGGTCTGCTCTGGCTGATTGGCTGGTGTTCCTTCGTGTGGATGCATCAGGATAAGCGGAGTTGCTATTTGAAAGCTCAAAATTGATGATCTGCAGCAACACCGTGGTGGCTGGCACACGTGGAAATCCAATTGGCAGATAATCAATTACGTATGACTAGTTGTGCAGAAACAAGAAGATTGGCGTGACTCAAGTCTAAGTGACTAGATGACACAACGTGGTAAACGTAAGTCCAGATATCAGCTTAGGTGGACAGTGAAGTAGAGAGAGAGCGACAGCAATCACACGCAGCGAGCAGAGCGAATATGTCAAATGTATTGCAGGGTTAATGCACTGTGTCTATATACTTGGGCAGGTGCAAGGTCGCATGCTATTAGTAAATTCTGCTTTTTTAATAGGCACCGTATGTTTAAATTTGAATTTCATTTAGGTAATATGGCGGTGACAATCGGGCCGTTTCAATATATAATGTGGGAGGTTTTAAGTTAATGTGAGGGTTCTGCCAGCTAGTTGTCTATTTAGTACGATATTGCCCTCCCCTAATATCTGGTAGCTGTTATTACGATCCGCGTTCTGATTAATCCCTGGCCCTTTCCCGAAGAGTGATATGAGAAGGCACAAGCACAAAGTCATTGTTTTATTTAACAAAATGTTGCAAAGCAAAGATAAAAATCGTATAAAAGTAGACACAATAAGCACAACATATAAATCCAAGTTTTGCTTTTTTACAATAATACACTGTATGCTAGGTTCCGAGTGTTAAATCACATAAATCCATTGAACTGTAAGGTTTTGGATAAATGATTGAGAAATACATAAATTATAAATCCCTAAAGTCTTAATTGCACTGCTAGTGGACATGTAGGAATTATTAGTTCACAGAAAATATATAAATCCTGGCTTTGAGCGTTAAGACACATAAATCCACTGCATGTTACCTGCGTATTGCGCGCGAGTGTCTATTATTTTTAAATAAATCCCTATTAATTAAAATTAAATTTGCAGTTCAAGAAATCTCAATTAAAACTGTTTGAAAATAACAAAGATTTTTGCTAAAATCATAGTTAAGAGATATATTGTGTAAACAAGAATTATAGGTCGGTAAAATCTTAAACTTTTTCCATCTTCAGATGATGTAATTTTTGGCCTCAGTTGATGGGTTCTCACTTGTCCCTTCTTCTTTAAGCCTTCAATTAGCTGATTGTCTGAAAATGACGTTGGAACAAGATTTTCCATTGTTCTTTCACCTAATTTTCGAACCCGAATTTCCAGGTTCATCTTCAGGGTCGACACAATACGCACAGGAGTAAAACACAACTTGTGGCAAATGTGGTATCCTCATTCAAGACAGATATATTTATATTTATTTTAAATCCAAATGTATTTTTAATTGTCTTCCTAATATCCGGTCTTCATACCTAGTCTCTAATACTCAAATGTATACAAAAAACTTAGCCTTGTCCCCCTCCGCGCACACAACCACCTATAAACATGTGTATTTTACTAAAGTGACATTTTATTGAATAACTATAAGCACACCTAATGGATTGACATACACGCCAATCCATGATGTTTATATTTAATTTCTGTTCCGGACGCATAGAAAGATCAACAAAATTTTGATTTCAATCCTGCAGTAATCCTCACATGCCCCCAGTTTACCTAATCCCATCCAGCTTGCAATCGGTTATAGACCGAGAGAGAGGTTAATAAAACTGTTGAAAGAATGTATAGTATTATTATCGTTTTGACCGAATACGGAGTCTACACTAACTAAATCGCCTCTCAACCAAATACACAATAATACTCATATCCTGTATAAATTAGTTTCTTCATCAAAATATCTGTGTCGAAATCATGTATATATGTATATAATAAATTAGTATTATTTTATATATATATATATATATATAAATTTTATTTACTTAATTATAATTATATATATATATATATATACTAACTCACTTCTTATAAAAACATCCATTTATATATAATTCAACACGCTATATATTATGTATATATAGATAAGCATGTAAGTAACTCACTATATATTATTTATATATAGATAAGCATGTAAGCATCCATGTGGGTTCTTCCTACATCTTTAATATATATCTATATATCCATCATATATATACATATATACGTGTATACACCATATATATATAATATGAATATCATACAAGCAACACTGTGAGTCCCTCAACGGATAAATTGTATCAGTCAAAACGCTTTTGATAATAATCTCCTACATATATCTTGTGAATATCTAAATAAGCATTTAAGCAATCATGTGAGTTCACCCCACATCTTAAATGAATATTTAGAATCCTTCATATATATATATATATGTATATATATATGTCTCTGCGTAATATGTATGTATATATAACTATATACTTATTTATATTTATATATAACCACATCTTATAAAAACATCCATTTATATATACGTCCACACGTTGTATCTACGCATATATAGATAAGCATATAAGCAACCATGTAGGTTCTTCCCACATCCATTATAAATATCTATATATCCATATTATATATACACGTGTTTACCCATATACAATATGAATATCATATAAGCAACACTGTGAATCTTTCAACGGATAAATTATATCAGTCAAGAAGTTTTTTGTTAATATTTATATATCAAAGTTTATATATAGTTATATATCTATGCATATATATATATTATATATCTGTAAGCAATTAAATGGGTTCGTTGAACCTACAATTCGCCCTAAGTGTATAGTATATTTACTTCAAATATAAATATATATATATATATCTACACGTCTACACCTCATATATATAATATGTATATATAAATATACATAATGTCTATATCAATCCACATAAGCAACCATGTGAGACCTTCTCACCTTATATATTAAATCTAAATATTCTTCTACATATATATTTTGAATATCTAAATAAGCATTTAAGCAACCATGTGAGTTCCCCCACATCTTATATGAATATTTAGAATCATTCATATATATATGTATATATATATATATATGTATGTATGTATATATATATATATCTGCGTAATATGTATATAAATATAGATACATATATCTGTTAAGTATATTTAGATAAACATATAAGCAACAACGTGAGTTTCTCTCACATCTTATATAAATCGAAATGTTCATCATATATATATATATATATATATATATATATATATATATATATATATATGCATGTATTGCGGATTGATCACCGTTAGTCAGTCTTCCGTTATAATCTGCTGATGTCAATGGAAGGTCGAAAAGCATCAGTGAGCGAGCAAGATGGTAGTTTATCTCCGTTGTGCGGTTGTTTATATGAAATAGGATTTGTGTTTATCTCATACCCGAAATCAGTAATTGCTTAATTTTGTAACTTGCATAGAGTTTCAGTTGTTAACTTTGAATTTAAACAATCCGTTTTAAAAGATGCATTCGGTTGCACAGTGCTGTCCTTCTTGTTGTGGATTTGACCGCATTTTTCTTGTGCGGGACAATTGATAGCACTCATAGGTCGGTAAAATCTTGAACTTCTCCTCATCTTCAGATGATGTAATTTTTGGCCTCAATTGATGGGTTCTCACTTGTCCCTTCTTCTTTAAGCCTTCAATTAGCTGATTGTCTGAAAATGACGTTGGATCAAGATTTTCCATTGTTTTTTGACCTAATTTTCGAACCCGAATTTCCAGGTTCATCTTCAGGGTCGACACAATACGCACAGGAGTAAAACACAACTTATGGAAAATGTATATATATATATATATATATATATATATATATATATGAAGGATTCTAAATATTCATTTAAGATGTGGGGTGAACTCACATGATTGCTTAAATGCTTATTTAGATATTCACAAGATATATGTAGGAGATTATTATCAAAAGCGTTTTGACTGATACAATTTATCCGTTGAGGGACTCACAGTGTTGCTTGTATGATATTCATATTATATATATATGGTGTATACACGTATATATGTATATATATATGATGGATATATAGATATATATTAAAGATGTAGGAAGAACCCACATGGATGCTTACATGCTTATCTATATATAAATAATATATAGTGAGTTACTTACATGCTTATCTATATATACATAATATATAGCGTGTTGAATTATATATAAATGGATGTTTTTATAAGAAGTGAGTTAGTATATATATATATATATATAATTATAATTAAGTAAATAAAATTTAAATATATATATATATATATAAAATAATACTAATTTATTATATACATATATACATGATTTCGACACAGATATTTTGATGAAGAAACTAATTTATACAGGATATGAGTATTATTGTGTATTTGGTTGAGAGGCGATTTAGTTAGTGTAGACTCCGTATTCGGTCAAAACGATAATAATACTATACATTCTTTCAACAGTTTTATTAACCTCTCTCTCGGTCTATAACCGATTGCAAGCTGGATGGGATTAGGTAAACTGGGGGCATGTGAGGATTACTGCAGGATTGAAATCAAAATTTTGTTGATCTTTCTATGCGTCCGGAACAGAAATTAAATATAAACATCATGGATTGGCGTGTATGTCAATCCATTAGGTGTGCTTATAGTTATTCAATAAAATGTCACTTTAGTAAAATACACATGTTTATAGGTGGTTGTGTGCGCGGAGGGGGACAAGGCTAAGTTTTTTGTATACATTTGAGTATTAGAGACTAGGTATGAAGACCGGATATTAGGAAGACAATTAAAAATACATTTGGATTTAAAATAAATATAAATATATCTGTCTTGAATGAGGATACCACATTTGCCACAAGTTGTGTTTTACTCCTGTGCGTATTGTGTCGACCCTGAAGATGAACCTGGAAATTCGGGTTCGAAAATTAGGTGAAAGAACAATGGAAAATCTTGTTCCAACGTCATTTTCAGACAATCAGCTAATTGAAGGCTTAAAGAAGAAGGGACAAGTGAGAACCCATCAACTGAGGCCAAAAATTACATCATCTGAAGATGGAAAAAGTTCAAGATTTTACCGACCTATGAGTGCTACCAATTGTCCCGCACAAGAAAAATGCGGTCAAATCTACAAAAAGAAGGACAGCACTGCGCAACCAAATGCATCATTTAAACAAGAATTAGACAATTTGACCTAAAAGAGAACTATATTTGTCAAAATTGAACGCGGAGCCTCGTGTTACAACTTGTTGAAACTTGGCTGTCCCCATCCATCCACTGTGATGACGCTTTCTTGATCCATGGTTACACTTTTCTTCGTATCGACAGAGCTGTCGGTTGTGGGGGCGGGCTGGCTGCTTATGTCCTATCTTTTCTCATGTCCGAAAGTTTGTCGACATCGAACTTTCTAGGATTGGAATTTTTCTCGTTTCAGCTACAGATCCATAACCAAAGTATATCTACCTGTGTTTTCTACAGACCCCCTAACCTCTCAATCATCGACGACACTCGCCGTGCTCAACTTCTATCCACTTTTTTCTCTCAGCATTCCGATCGGTACGTCGTTGTGGGTGACCTCAACCTCCCCATGGTAAACTCGCAAAATCTAACTTCTGAATGTCACCCACTGCTTTGAATCTTCGCGTACAACCTGCTAAATCAATTCGTGCACTTTCGTACCCGAGGAAACAACCAACTGGACTGTGTTCTCTCCAACAGTGAGGTGACCGATGTTCATTCTTGGGAGGTCTTCCCTAATTTCGATCACTGTCAGGTATCCTTCCCCGTCCCTCTTTTATCCTTTAACCCTAGGTAAAACACCCAACCATTCAGGCGATTCACTAACCGGGAAGAGTTTTGCCGACTGTGTGACGCCGTTAACTGGAAGAACCTCTTTCTCCCAAACAAACTCTCCTCATATATTTCCGAAGTCCATAACATCCTATCCTCCCACTTTAATTCCGCCACCTCTATTCAACATATACACGCGACGAATAAGTTGAACACTGTTTAAGGCACGCGACAACCTCGCAATAAACAAGTGCTCCACATCGAAAGACGCATCCGCTCAGCTCCTAAACCCGCGGGCAAAGTTCGCTATCATCAAACACCAATTGCTACAAAAGCCCAAAACCTCGTATATTTACTTCTCTCAGTCGGACGAATTCTGCTTCGCCGACGACTATTTGACTTATCTCATCGACTCCTTTTCCACTCCCACTCCGCCTGCTGTGATGCTAAACAGTGGAGACACTGAGAACCGACGTCCTCTATCAACGTCCTCAATCTTATCAGTTACTATCTCCGAAACCGATGTGCGACAGTAAAACTCGGAAATAGTCACTTTAGGCCAGCCCTTATCCGATCTGGAGTTCCCCATGGCTCCGTACTTGGTCCTATTCTTTTCAGCCTTACACTCGCGCAGGTAAAAGTTGAAGACAACCTTTTCAAGCTGTTCAAATATGCGGATGACATGGTCATAGTATTCAGTAACCCCACAGCATCCAACCCTTCCTTACCCCTTATATCGGAGCTTTTATCCTCGCTTCATTGGTTGCTAAGCAATATCGGGCTCAAACTAAACCCCGCCAAGACTCGTTTAATAAAATTCTACTCTGACCTTTTTTGCTCTCTCCCGGTTGCAAATTATCCCTTTGATATTGAAATAATAGATTCAACCAAACATCGTGGCATTTATTTTTCAAAATCCCTAGACTTCTCCCCACACCTTACACACACTACTTCCAAACTCTTCAAATGGGCCCGTCTGATCTGTTTTAAGACTAACAACCCCACTCTCCAACTCACGTTATTCAAGGTCTACGTTCTGCCCCTCATTTCATACGCTAGCAAATTCTACTGTCCTCTCACTCTCGCCTCCTCGTATACCATTGAACAGGTATCCTCCAGATTTCTAAAGCGAGTCTTCCCGCAATGCCAAAATTATCGGGAACGCCTACTCCTGGCAAATCTTCTACCGCTTTGGTTTACCCGTCACCTTCGAGTCATTTCTTTTATCCATAAGATCACAACTTGCTTACCACTCTCCAACTTTGCTCACCCAAGTCACCACTACGCCATACATTCTAGCAACTCTTCTATCCAAACTAGCCATACCCCCACCATATTTAAAAAAATCTATCTCTTCTCCAAAGCCACTAGTGTCTTCAACGCTCTTCCCACGGACATAAAGCTCCTACCCCAGCACGAATTTAAAAAGGCGGCCCATAAGTACTTCTTTAACAAATTTCTTAGTGAAACGACTGATTGGAAACGATACTGGTTCATTCGCAATTCATATCATTTCATTCACCCCCGGCTATTCTCTTTACTGACTTCGGAAGGCGAAATCCCTCAGGTAGTCATCTAATTTTCCACTTTTCCCATCTGGTTTTAAATCTTTCATTCTCGACTCCCTGATACCACTTCTAATCTCATTTTTCACTCTATCATATCCATATAGTGGATACTTTACTACGTTTTGCTCATCCAATCCTTTTCCTTTCTGTTTCAGCGGAAGACCGGAAACTCAAAAACCCTGCTGGTCCACCCAACGGTTTGCACCAGACATCGACTCTCCCTCGTGTTCCATCAGTCATAACCTCGTTCAACGGACGCCAGTGATCCCTGCACGACACACAAGCTTCAATCTAGTCGACTTCATCCTGGTCAATACTACACTTCATAAATTCAATATCCACAACAAAGGACTCCGTCGGTCGACGTCTGCTTCCGGTCCGCCATCATTTTCGATCTCACACTCGAACTCATCTGTCCGGACCCAACCTACCTCGCTTGGATGCTCGGACACTTCATGGACTGAACTCCAATTGATCTTGTCTAGTGAAATGGAATTTCGTTTTTATTTTTTCACGAGATTGAACTATCATGAAGTTGATGATAACATTTCCCTTCCTCAACTCCTCCCCCCTGCTATTAAATACTTTGCTAGTCAGAATTTCATTCACCTCCATATATCCTAACTTTGATTTGTTATTTCAATGGTCGGGCCTGTTGGCCTTTGATGCCAAATAAATGTATTATTATTATTATGATAATTATTATTATTATTATTATTATTATTATTATTATTATTATTATTAAAATAATATTAAGAAACTAAAGGATCATTTAGGAATATTGATAGTTAACATAATCTAATCGCATTTTTCCTTTTTGAATTCACTATTTTCATTTTCATCAGGAATTCGAGGTGAATAATACCAGCCAGTATACGAACATTTATGATAAGACTAATGCCAAAGGTTGGCTGGAAAAAATGCCAATTATACTAGACTAATCTCAATGATCCTAATATTCTTCAAGATAATCGAGCGAGTAATACAAAGTTATTTGGATTCTATTTTCTACTAAAATTCTATTTTATCTAGTTAGAATTACATCATTGCACTGCATGAGAAAAATATTGGTGCACAAATTGTGTTCATCGATATCTCAAAATCATTTGACCCTATCTATAATATTACTATTGTGTAGGCGATTTGATCCTTAGGATATAATCTGATTATTTTTAGCTACTGAACAATTAATTATGTAATTGATATACGATTATTCAAGTTAGCTAAACAGAATCTAAACTATTAAATGTTACAACCGGAATTATACGGAATTCAATATTGGATTAGACACTACTGAAAATCATATTTGCAAAATTATGGATCGTGGTCCATAAATGCCAACTCCGCGAATTTGCTAATGAAATTAAAATTATCTTCATAATAGACCAAAATAACTTCGTTCTCGCTAATAATATTGTCAAATTAGACATTAATTGCCTGAAAAGGAAATGGTTTACAATATGTGTGAATAAAATATAATATTTTATTACTGTTTTTAAAAACCAAAGCGTTATAACATACTAGTACGACCAAATTTATTTCCATTTATCTTTAGAAGAATGAAACATATGTGGTTTTCGAGATTAGGCTACCAAAGTTTGATTTGGGTCAAGGCACAACCTTACAGGGTACGGCTTTTGCTGATTTACATATAGAGAGAATATTTGACTGCACTTAGAAAAGATAGGCAATAATAGAGAAAAATGTATTATCTAAATATATTCAGCAGCAAATGAATATTTTTTGGAATGGGCCCATCTTGGAATACGCAGCCGCTACATGGAACACAATAAATAATGACAGTCAAACATGCAGAAAGCCGTACAAAGAGAAGTTGTAAAATTTATTGATCCCGTAGCATACGACATATGTAAGTAGAATTAAATTTGTAACTTTTCAATCATTACCAATTAGTAGGCGGTGTTAATTTATCAAAATATTCCATCTGAACTGGTGGAGAGGAGTGTATATGAGTATGATAAAGAAGAAGCGTGGGACAGGTTTAAGGCAGAGACTTTGCAAGCACACAATCTGTGAATAAATTTTTTTGGTAATTTTTTATTTATTTAAATATATAAATTTGCATTCGATTGCCAACTGAATCGGGAGATGTGCCCCTGGCAAAATTAACATTATTTATTAATTCTATAAAATGTATTTATTTTTCTAGTTCAAAATTGGTATGTTATTTATTGTGATTAAACATAGAATGTCCTCTAACACTTTTAGGGACGATATTATAAATATGTACAGTAAATTGTACTTGTGAATGTCTAACTTACACCGACTGTATTTTGACAATTGCTCAACACTTCATATTCCCTTATACTTTGCATATTGGCCTTTAGTTCGAAAACGTGTTAGATAACATGTGATACGAACCAGCAGATTATAGTTTGTATCACTGCAAATTTTATGGTTTCGGAGGATGTACTGTTTCATAAATTATTCCACTGGACTCAGTGAACTAGTGCCTACATGAATTCAATAAGAAAGATTCATGAA
Organism: Eudiplozoon nipponicum; assembly: GCA_029291075.1. Lineage (NCBI taxonomy): Eukaryota > Metazoa > Platyhelminthes > Monogenea > Mazocraeidea > Diplozoidae > Eudiplozoon > Eudiplozoon nipponicum. The sequence goes on from JAQBSW010000449.1 coordinate 11,121, forward strand.
GTTGGAACTAGATCTGGATATTTAGCAGTCTCTCCTTATTTGGTGGGATATGTTGCGGGGAAATTATTTTCTGTTTCAAAAATTTACAAAATTTACAATCAATTGCTAAAGAGATTAGAGAAACACTTCCATCTAAGATGTCTTATAAATTTTTACGTACTGAACTAGAAAAAATATACAATCATACTGACCTTTTAATTTTGGCTATGATAATACTTTCCTGTGGTTGAATCAAATGCAAGGATAATTGTGATCAGCAACATGCTTTCTTAAATTTTTAATTTCTACTATCAGTATTATTATATTGTAAACGTTATGTATTATATCATCATATTAGTCAACATTACAAATAAACAATTGCTAGCCCTGGTTCACATTTATGCATAATGTTACACTCGAATTATACCTTAATTTTTCCAATTATCAGGTCTGTGAACTTTGATAATAAATCTATAATTATTTATATAATAAATTATTGTACAAATGCGATTAATTAAAAAACCCGTTTTCCTTTATACAAAGGAAAGGATATCATCATATTAGTCAAAGGTACATACAATCAATTGCTAGTCATGGTTCTCATTTTTTGCATAATGTTACACTTGAATTATACCTTAATTTTTCCTATTTCGATGATGAATCTATTACTCTGATAAATCTGTAATTATTTACAAAATGAATTATTGTACAAATGCGATTAATTAATAAGTCTGTTTTCTTCCTATATCATAATAACTATATCAAAATTGATATGACGTATGCAGTGATATTACAGCGTAACTTTCTGATGTTCATATATTATACAGTAAAACTAGAGAGATTTACTTATCTATATGAGACTAATTGCACATATTTATGTGATGTGATATGTTTTTTATGTTATACATTTTCCAATATTATTATCTATTTGATGGAACATGTGTGGTTTGAATCCAAATAAAGATATTCTATTCTATTCCATTCTTATCATAATAATTGTATCAAACTTGATATAGAGTATGCAGTGATATTGCTGCTGGATTTTTATATTTTGATGAATTGTATACCATATCTATTGAGATTTACATATTTATTTGAGATTAAATAGATATATTTATGTGATGTGATTTTTTTAGATATTATATATATTCTAATATTATTATCTATTTGATGGAACATGTGTGATTTGAATCCAAATTAAGATAATTTATTATATTCTATTCTAAAATAAATAATTACAATTATAATTCTAAAATTTAATTCACGTCTATATTATAGTGTAACACGCGGCTCCGTGTTACAACCCAACGAATGTCAATTTTTACAAACGCTGTGCTCTTTAAGGTCAAATATTCTAACTCTGTCCTTAAACAATATTTCTCTTAGCTGTGATTTTAGGAACAATCTATTTTAGTTTCAAGCAGTTTTAATCGATATTTCTTGAACTGCAATTTTATTTGTAATTAATAGTGTTTTTATAAAATAGAGAGAACCGCGCGCGATCCGAGAGGATCATGCGGTGGACTATTGTGTCAGTGAATTTATCGGATTATTCGTAACTATGAAAATGATTGATTGTTTACTATAAAAAACACTTGTGAGTTGTTTGTCATTTAAATCTTTAAACGGTTTACACAAAAAAATTTAACATTATGAACATAAATAATTTTACTAGGCTCATATTATCATGTATCTTTAATCGTTTGACTACTCATTACAATCCAGACATTTGTGTAAGATTAACCAATTGTATGTAAAACATTTTCTTTATAAATATAAATCATTTTACTATGTTCATATTGTCATATATTTTCAATCTTTTGACTATATTCATTCCGATCCAGACATTTGTTCTAAACATTTCACTTTATAGACATAAATCACTTTTATTTTTGCCGTCTAGAAGACGGACAATCTAGTTAATTGTGAATGGTGTTTAGGATATAATTTTATGTTAAAATTCTGTTTTTTTATTGCCGACCAACACATGGTCAAATTGGACTATCTGTGAATTATATTTCTAATTGCAATATTGTGTAGAATATATGTATGACCAGATGTTTTTGCCTTCTCGCATCAACCATCCGAAAATGATCAGAGACTGATTAGACGCACGGGTAATAATAATAGCAACCATTGATAAGTAGTAGGGGTACAAAATCAGGAACGAGATAGCAACAGCGAAAAGTACCCCTACATTATGGTGCCCCGGTTCGTCGAACTCATAGCCAGTAAGGAATTAATAAACAGCTAGATTTTGAGAAATTCAAGCACTTTCAATGAAGGCCACTACACACGTTATTGCCTAGGAAACGTCTGCACATACCCGCACACAGACGCGACGTTCAAATGGGCGCGGTCACCCTCAACAACTCAGAAGGATCCGCCCATGGAAGGTTCGGAAGACGGGTGGGGTCAGCCTCTTCGGCGGCAGCAGAGGCTGAGCACCCCAAATTGTTGGCCGCTCCACGTCTGATGGCTCGAAGCACGTTGCCTTCGCGGTAGAGCGCAATCAAACTATTGTCTTTACAGCGACGGCTCCAATTAAGTCATGCTTCAAACGCCCAAATGCCAGCAATCAATCTAATCGCCGGTTGCCACTATCAACATACTTCCTCATCCGTGACGCAATCTCTGGCGAATGAATTGTCATAGACACTGGATCAGATGTAAGCTCACTACGCCACATACACCACCTTCTCAAAAAACGGCTAGTAATAGACGTAATCATAGTTCTTCGGCTGACGATGTATTCTTCCAGAACGAGTTGTGCATACTGGCGCTCCTGACGTCGTCACCTCGCCCGGTACAACATTCGCTGGTTCTTCAAAATCATTTGGTATCGACAAATAGTTTTCATGCTGTGATTCAGTAGAATAAGATTTTGCTATGTTAGACAACGGTTCTTCAGAGTACTGCATTTCATTATGTGCCTGCATGATGGGATTGCACACCTCAGATTCGCCCATGGAACGGTCATTCGACGCATCTTTTAATTCGGTCACACCGTCAATCCAGATAAACTGGGGAATACAGCGATCCAACGTAACATAATCCTCAATGCCATTTATTTCTATGATGACATTCTTGTCAGTCATCCACTTGACCTTGTATGGTCCTTTGTAAAATGGTGTTAGGCAGTTCTTCCTATTCTCATTAGTTATATATACATGCGAAGCCGATTTTAAATCGGAGGATACATAGCATTTAGTTTTAGGTTTTCTAGTCTTTGTTGGGGCAAAACTACCCATCTTGTATCTAAGTGCTCCTACAAACCAATCTACATAACTAGAAGCCCAATCAAGACTACTTGGAGTTTCTATTAGAAGATCTCCAGGCAATCTTAATGGTTCTCCATAAACCAATTCTGCTATGGAAGTTCCTAATTGTGCCCTATATCTGTTGCGCATGGCGAGTAGTATTATAGGAAGATCGTGTATCCAGCTTGTTCCACTAGTACACCTTAATGCAGCTTTCAGTTCACGATGTAGCCTTTCTACCATCCCATTTGCTCGTGGATTATACGCGCTAGTATGTATTATAGTGGTTCCCATGATGTTGAGAGATCTTACGAAAAGCTCTGACATAAATTGACTACCACGATCACTAGTGACCTTTTCCGGAACACCATAACACGATATCCAATTATGTAGAAACGCGAACAAAACTTCTTGCGCTGTCATGTCTTTTAAAATCGCCACTTCAAATTGACGAATAAATCTATCTACCATAGTCAGCAAGTATTTATTTCCGTTTACTTCAGGCATCTCAACAATGTCTATGTGTACGTGTCTGAACCGCCCATTTGGTATTCCAATGTTCTTAATCTCGGTTCTGGTATGTCTCCACACCTTACACGTTTGACACTTGGCACAGGCTCTTACCCATACCCGTATGTCTTTAGACATGTGCGGCCATACATATCTGTCGTTGATCAATCGAATGGTGGCTTTAATGGATGGATGACCCATGTCATGCAACACTTGGATAATCTTGGCCCGTAACTCCAATGGTACATATGGTCGTGGTTGACTTCTAGATGTTTCGCATAACAACCACTTGCCACTTATGAGCTTACGAATATATCCTGGTCTTTTAGATAATACTAATGTAAAGGGATCCGATCCTTGCGCTTCCTCGATTTGACTAACGAAATCGCTCATAGATTCATCTAAATTTTTTAATGGACCTTGAAATATCATTTCGATATCAGCTTCATTCGGTCGGCTAATTGCATCGGCCACCACATTCTCCTTACCAGCAATATGAGACACAGTGAAATCGAACTCGGCTAACCGTGTTATTTGGGAATTTACTCTACGAGAGTAATTAAGCCTAGTTGTCTTACCAAGTATGCTAATCAATGGCTTATGATCGGTCAATAACTTAAACTTGTGACCATCTAAGTAATGCTCGAAGTGTATCACTGAGGCATACACTGCTAGAAGCTCTTTGCCAAACGTATCATAACGTTTTTCTCGATCAGTAAGCTTACGGCTATAAAACCCAATCGGTTTTACTACGTCCTGATCTCTTTGCTGTAGCACTGCCCCTAATGCAACATCTGAGGTATCTGTGATTAGCTCGAAAGGTTTTTCCCAATCTACAGGTGCTAATGTGGTTACGTCACTTAACATATCCTTGGACTTTTAGAAATTTTCTCCGTCTTCTAAACTCAAGTTTATAGGCCAAGACTTCTTGATCATGCTCTTTTCACGAGTGAGATGGCTTGTTAACGATCCAAGAATTCCGGCTAGACCTGGAATGAATCGACGATAATAGCTGATCATACCCAAGAACCTTCGCAACTGGCGTACGGTTCGGGGTTCCGTTACGTCCTTAATAGCTTGGACCTTATCTTCCAAAGGTTTAATTCTGTCTTTGGAAAGTATATGCCCAAGGTATTTAACTGAAGAGCAACCTATATTACTCTTATTAGGTTTGACCACTAATCCATATTGTTCCAGCCTGGTCAAAACCGTTTCCAAATGCGTACGATGTTCTTCTCGTGAGTGACTAAAAATTATTATGTCGTCTATATATACTCTCGCAAATGGACAATTCTGAAGGATTTCTTCAGCCAAACGCTGGAATGTCTGACTGGCATTTTTCAAACCAAAAGGCATTCGAATAAATTCATGCGCTCCCCCTCCTGGAAATCTGACTGCGGTGAGTGGTATCAAACTTTCTTCCATTGGTACCTGATAGTACGCTTTCTGGAGATATAAAGTTGAATAAAACTCATATCCCATTATATCTCGGACCAAGGTACTCTGGTTAGGGAGAGGATAAGAATCACCCTTCGTCACTGAGTTTAATAGACGATAATTCCCACAAACCTTCCATTGACCCGGTTCAGGTTTGGGAACTACCACTATTGGGGAAGCAAAATTGGAATTTGACCTTCTACAAATCCCCTCTTTGCGCAATTGGTGAAATTCTGACACAGCTACTTGTTGCTTGTGTTGTGCCAATGGTTGAGCCTTTGGTGAACAAGGCAACGGAGCCACCAATTCTATTAGGTGTTCTACTCTTGTCTTCAGACCTATCCTTTTGGCACTGAAAGGTTGAAACACTGCTAGGTGCTTCTCGATTATATCGGCAAAGTCATGTGCAACTGATGGACGAGGTAAGAGGACTGTTCTAACTTCCGACGTGTTAGAATCAGTAGGTGTTGCTATCCCTACGCCTTCTGCGATAGTCCTAGCCTTGAGGTCTTATGTCAGCTTAAAATGGGTCAAGAAATCCATGCCCATGATATGGTCCTTGACATCGGCTACTAGAAAATTCCAACGGAAGGAAGATTTCTGTCCTAATGTTACCGACATATCTTTCATCCCTTTTACTTCAATCGGACTACCGTTAGCGGCCCATAGTTGATAATCAAATGTGGGGTAATCTGCTTCCACCACGTCTGACGTAACTATGCTTACCTCAGCACCCGTGTCTATGAGAAATTCTAATCCAGATAATTCATCCTTAATAATGAACTTGTTGCTGGACAATCCGGCAATGTTTCCAAGATCCCCGCTTAGTGAGAATCGGACTCTCTTGCCTTCTATCTCGGTGCTATTTGTACTAGTCGCCTCCTTTGCTTTGAGTATGCCTTTTAAAGGCATATCTGGGAGCCTTTGCAATGGAACCCCCCTACGGCTCCTACTAGCGGGGGTTGTTTTTTTTCCCGGTGACGGATTCCTCTCAACCGGTTTTGTGCTTCCTTTCCATTTGGGTCCACCTAATCGCGGGTAAATACAATTCTCGCCTTGGCACTTCGCACTGCGTCCGTATTCGCAGTGTGCCTTACACCATCCGCGTGGCCCTTCGAAGCGTTGACGCGAGTGACTCCCTCGACGTCTATTATACATATCCTGACTCTGAAGTTGTGCTATATCACTACGCAAGCTAGCAACTTCTCTACATAAGAAACGCAAAGTTTCTTGTATAGTCAGGTGGTTTTCGGTATCTGCCCTGACTGGCTGCATCGTTACAGAATATGCTATTACAGCATGTACTTGTGGTTCTTGCTGTTTATACATGCCGTCTAACCCTCTGAGTTTTGTTGGCCAATCTATGTTCATTGTGTCAAATACTTCCATTGTTGTTCTGAGCCTAATTGGTAGCTCAGCTGTAAAAATGGAGTTGACTACATCTCTAGATATATTCAACCTGGAAGCTTTTGTGCAAAGGCGTTCGTAAAATTCGGATGGTAGTTGACGCCCCATTTTTTCTAAGCGTAATAATTCGCACATTTGCGCTGATCTTCCAGGCTGATATCTCTGTTGAATTTCTGCCATTAATAACTCAAATGCATTGTACGGCTTTTCTTCTACAGTTCTGTCTCTGAAATTTTCCAAAGCATTTCGGAAATTTTCAGGCAATGCCATCCATGCTGCAACAAATTTCTCCATAGGGTTCACGATATTATAAGCAATAAATATCATTTGGGCATCTCCCACCCAACTTGAATGTTTTTCTGACTTATACTGTGGTAGACTTAATATTCTTGGACTGGCGCGGTCGCCAAATTTTGTTGAGGCCCCTAACCTATTCGTGTCTGTAAGCCCCATAGATGCCAGATCGCTGGAAGTCCTAAAATTCACAGTAGAGTCTGATATGCTTATATTATTGCTTGTGTCATTTAAATTCAAGTCCGCTATGTCCTGCACTAACCTACATGTGTCCTCGAATTTAATATCGGTATCCATGATCAAATGTTATAATAATTAAATTGACACTTACTTATGGCAGTCGGAAGGTGAAAGTTGGAAAGCTATATTTTCAGCAATAATCTGTTTTTGTGTGTACGTGACCCCCAAATAAAAACAATTATACCTGTTCCAAGGCTCCTCCTCAGTGTTATACTATATCAGAACACAAGGCAAGTGATGGAAGAGTTTATTGTATAATGTTGTAATCGTTTATTATGGAAAGAAATGTTAAAATGCAGCAGAACAAAATTTCAATACCAGACAGGAAGCGAGATACTAAAAAACTGAAAAATAGCGCACAATTTTAAAAATCAAATATTTAAACACAGAATGTTCTGGAAAATAAAAATAAAAAATTCTTTTTAAATAAAGTTGTTTCAATCAGCTATGGTGGTTTAAATTTATCATTCAAGGTCATTTTACATAAGGCGGAGGATTTAACATCCTCCACAATACATAATATTTTTGTATAAAGTGCCATAAAAAATTCGCTTGCAAAATTATTTTGTTGTGTAAACGCCTCGACTGGAAGTGACGTGGGAGGTTACAAGAAGAAGACAAGACAGGATTTGTTTGAGAAAAGTTACCGAGGGTGGCCCTTAACAAGGCCTGAAAAGCGTTTACCGAAAAAAGCGTTGAAAGTTATTGTATATTGCAGTGATGAATGTCTAGAGGTATTTCTAGACACTTACCCTGTATAATCCGATTGGTTGGTTGAATGCTCCCTTTGTGTGGATTCACCGGAATATGCAGAATTGTCGAAATTAGTAAGTTGAGTTGCTGTTCGAAGGCTTAGAATTGTTTTTTTATAGATCTGCGGAAACACTGTGGTGGCTGGTACACATAGAAATCCGATAAATAGATGATCGATTATGTATGACTATTTGTGCAGAAACAAGAAGATAGACGTGATTGAAGACTAAACGACGAGATGTCACAGTGTAGTAAACGCAAGTCCAGAAGTCGGCGTGATAGACAGTCAACTGAAGAGAGCGACATCAATCACACGTAGAGAGCTGAGCAGAATTGTTGTATGGTAATTGCACCGTGCTTATATAGGTGCAAAGTTTCATGCTATTGGTCAATGGAAATTTTACGCGCTTTAATTGATTCAGCGTACTGAAATTTGAATTACATTATCGCAATATGTCAGAGAATTAATCTGAGCTGTTTTAGTTAATTTATTTTTATATTGAGAGTTATCTTTGTTTGTCGGGTAGAACGCAACGACCGGAGAGGGCGTGCCTTTGGTTTCCAACAATTCTCTAATTTTAAAGGACATCGGGTTTCATTTTGTTTTTATTTTTAGATTCTCGGGATTTCTTGTCTGATTTCATCTCTAGGATTAACCTGGAGTTTACTTACACATTTTTTTAGGAATTTGCCTTCAGATACCAAGGATTTATTCTTAGTTCACCCGATTTACCCGTTTTTTGACATTATAATTCCCATTCTTTTTTCTCATGAATACCCATTCTTTTCCTCTCTTTTATAGCAATCTACACTATATCTGCTCTTCTATCTCACTCCACCATGAACCAGATTTCATCGCCACCCCTCATCCCCCTGTTCTTAACTCAAACACTTATCTCCAATATTGCTGACCTCCAGCAACAAATGATGGACGTCATAAGACTACTTGGAACACTGCCTGGCAACCTTTCAATCTCCACCTGACAGCCCCATCTACTACGTCAGGCAGATGAGTTTTTGAATGGTGTAGCTATGATGGTGGCCCTACAAAGCCACAGCAAGCGAAACCTCTTTCTATGGTCTCCTCGCACCCCCCTCTCAAAAAGACGATCTGGCCTCAGATCTCATCAGTCAAATTTGGGATAAATTCAGCCATCTTAAAGAGATCTCTTCGGAAATCGGTCGCGCCTTTGTTCTCACCTCGCACAAAAGACTGTCAGACGGTGAGCTTAGTCACCTCAAAATGCAATCGCTCCTTTTATCATCTGGAAAATCCAAATTAAAGCGTGACTGCACGCTACTACAAAGGACTTTAGAGAAAGCTCAGACCCTTCAGCTTCACACCAATGCAGCTTATCACGTCTTTCCGGGCTAGAGCAATCCAAAGAAAAGCCGCTCACTTTACGGCGGCTTCCTCGAAGACTCCTCGTCCTCCAGTCCACTTCTGCTGACATCTTCCAGATTTGAAGGGTTTCCCTTCACCTTTAGCCCATACTCTACAACAAGTCTCACAACACAATCTCAAGCTTTATCACGTCGTCGTGGTCGACCACACCGCGCCAAGCCCCCAAATAACACACCCACTCCCCCAATTACATCTGCCAGATCCATATCCCCAGGCCATGTCACTTTTCCGACGGATTCTGTGGTCCAGAAACCGAATAAAAGTAAGGCGCCTTTGGCCAAACGGAATATCGACCCACCCGCATCAACTTCAACACCCTCGTCCGAAAGCCTTATCGACCCCCCCAGGACTGTTACGTCTCAGTCCCTGATCAGTTTCTGTCTCTTCCGACCCTACCAATGTCGCTTCAGAGCGCCTCCTCAAGCCCAGATATCTCGCCTCCCTCTTACTTTCAAATCCTCCAATTATCTCACCAACCCAACAAAAGTGGGACAATAGAGATCCAGATCGACGCTGACCACTCCATTCTCGTTAACGAGTGGTCAATCATCCTCATCAGCCCTCGTTCTTGCCCCGCCCGCCAGCAAAAGGCCCCCGCAGGCTTCTCCTCTCCGATCTAACCATTCCTACCACAGAGCACTCTCAGCAATTCTCATCAATTGCAGATCATTTACGCCAAAAATCAATCATCTTCGAGCATTTCTATCTTCTTGTTGAAGCTTGGCTGCCCCCATCCATCTACTGTGATGCTATTTTCTCATCTATGGTTACACTTTCCTTCGTAGTGACAGAACTGTCGGTCGGGGTGACGGGTTGGCTGCTGATGTCCGATCCTTTCTTATGCCCAAACGTTTGTCGACATTGAACTCTCTAGGATTGGAATTTTTCGTTTCAGCTACAGATCCATAACAAAAGTACATCTACCTATGTTGTCTACAGACAACCTAACCTCTCAATCATTGACAACAGTCGTGGGGCTCAACTTCTATACACTTAATTCTCTCAGCACTCCGATCGGTACGTCGTTGTTGGTGACCTCAACCTCCTCATGGTAAACTAGCAAAATTTAACTTCTGAAAGACGCCCACTGCTTCGACTCTTCGCGGATAACCTGCTAAATCAATTCGTGCACTTATCAACCCAAGGGAATATCCAACTGGACTGTGTCCTCTCCAACAAAGAGGTGACCGATGTCCATCCATCTTTTATCATTTATCCCTAGGGTAGACACCCAATCATTCAGGTGATCAACTATCTGGGATGAGTTTCGCCGACTCTGTGACGCCGTTAACTGGAGGGACCTCTTTCTCCCAAACAACCTCTCCTCATGTTTTATCGAAATCCATAACGTCCCATACTCCCACTTTAATTCCGCCACCTCTATTCAACATACACACGCGACGAATATGTTGAAAATTTTGTTTAAGGCACGCGACAACCTCGCACACATCTTTCGACTACGCGCGTCGTCACTTGCTCGCGCCCTTGCACTGAGACGGATCGATGGGACCATTAAACAGGTTATCAACAAACAAACGCTCCACATCGATAGACGCATCCGCTCAGCTACTAACCCCCGGACAAAGTTTGCTATCATCAAACACCAATTGCTGCAAAAGCCCAAAACCTCGTATATTAACTTCTTCCAGCCTAACGACTCCTGCTTCGCCGACAACTATTTGACTTATCTCCTCGACTCCTTTTCCACTCCCACTCCACCTGCTGTGATGTTAGACAATGAAGACACTGAGAACCTACGCTGGTTCAACGTCTCACCGGCTTCCGTCGCCCAAGCAATTAAAGACATTAAATCTAAACACCAATTCGATCAATATGGTGTCTCGGTCAGCATGATTGTACTTCTTGGCTGAAATGTCTTCTCTCTGGTTGCTGATACTATCAACCGTTGCCTTGAAACTACCTATCTTCCTCTAGACCGGCTTAACTCAATGATCACTCCTATCCCAAAAAATGGCACTTCGCCGATCTCCTCATTCAAAGATCTCCGCCCCATTACTATCTTCCCTTCTTTCACCAAAATCTTCCAAAGCGTCTTATAAAACCTAATCTACCCCTTCATTAATTCGCAGGAAAACTTCTGTCTCCTCGATGATCAACATAGCTTTTTGAATAGCCGCTCTTCTTCCACCAACTTAATTAGTGTTCTCAATCATTGTTACTCCTTCTTCTCCAAAGGTCATGAATGCACTCTCTTCTTCCTGGATATACCCAAGGCTTTTGATTCGCTGTCATTTTCAGCAATTGAATCCGCCTTATTGAGAAGCGGTATCTGCGGCAACGTCCTCAATCTTATCAGTTACTATCTCCAAAACCAATGCGCGACTGTAAAATTCGGAAATAGTCACTCGAGGCCAGCCCTTATCCGATCTGGAGTTCCCTAGGGCTCCGAACTTGGTCCTATTCTTTTCAAATTACACTCGCGCAGGTCCAGGTTGACGACAGACTTTTCAAGGTTTTCAAATATGTGGATGACATGGTCATAGTATTCAGTAACCCCACAGCATCCAACCCTTCCTTACCCCTCATATCAGAGCTTTTATCCTCGCTCCACTAGCAGCTCAGCAGTATCGGTCTCAATGTAAACCCCGCCAAGACTCGATTAATGAAACTTTCCTCCGACCCATTGTGCTCTCTCTCGATTGCAAATTATCCCCTTGATATTGAAATAATAGATTCAGCCAAACAACTTGGTATTTATTTTTCATAATCCTTAGACTTCTCCCCACACCTTTCGCACACTACTTCCAAACTCTTCAAATGGGCCCGTCTGATCTGCTTCAAGACTAACAACCCCATTCTCCAACTAATGCTAGTCAAGGCCTACGTCCTACAAATCAGTTCATACGCTAGTAAATTCTACTGTCCTCTCACTCTCACCTCCTCGTATGCCATCGAATAGATCTCCTCTAGATTTCTAAAGCGAGTATTCCCCCACAGCCAAAATTATCGAGAACGCCCACTCCTGGCATACCTTCTACTGCTTTGGTTTACCCGTCACCTTCGAGTCATTTCTTTTATCCATAAGATCAGAACTTGCCTATCACTGTCCAACTAAGCTCACCCAAGTCACCACTACGTCACACATTCTAGTAACTCTTCTGTCCAATCTAACCATACCCTACCATATTTAAAAAAAAATCTCTCTTTTCAAAAGCAACTAGTGTCTTTAACGCTCTTCCCACGGACATAAAGCTCCTACCCCAGCACGAATTTGAAAAGGCGGTCCATAATTACTTCTTTAACAAATTTCTTTGTGGAACGACTGAATGGAAACTAAATTGGTTCCTTCTCGATTCATAACATTTCTTTCACCCCCGGCTATTCTCTTTACTGATTTCGGAGGGCGAAATCCCTCTAGCTATAATCTAATTTCCACTTTTCCCCTCTGGTTTTAAATCTTTCATTCTCGACTCCCGGATACCACTTCTAATCTCATTTTTCACTCTATCATATCCATTAAGTGGATACTTTACTACGTTTTGTTCATCCAATCGTTTTCCTTTTTGTTTCAGCGGAAGACCGGAAACTCAAAAACCCTGCTGGTCCACCCAACGGTTTGCATCAGACATCGAATCCCCCTCGTCTTCCATCAGTCATAACCTCGTTCAACGGGCGCCAGTGATCCATGCACAACACATAAGCTTCAATATAGTCGACTTCATCCTGGTCAAAACTACACTTCATAAATTCAATATCCACAACAAAGGACTCCGTTGGTCGACGTCTGCTTCCGGTCTGTCATCATTTTCGATCTCACACACAAACTCAACTATCCCGACCCAGCCTACCCCGCACTGATACTTGGACACTTCATGGACTGAACTCCAATTTATCTTGTCTATTCAAATTGAATTTAGTTTTTATTTTTCACCAGATAGAACTATCATGAAGTTGATGATAACATTTCTCGTCCTCAACTCCTCCCTTCTGCTATTAATTACTTTGCTAGTCACAATTTCATTCACCTCCACATACCATACTGTTGATTTGTTATTTAATTGTAAACGCCCCAGCTTCAAGTAAATGCCGTACGACGTTACAGAGTTAGTTAGAGTGCCATAAATACTAAGTTAATACTGATTGGGGGCCCTTAACATGGCTGGTCTTGCGTCCTATGATAATGCCCAGAAGGCTCGATGGTGTAGCGGTGTCCAGAAGTACTCCTAGACTCTTGAGACCAGCTCGGGTTGACTTTGGTTGTGGTTCCTTCTGTTGGGGCGTTGAAATCACGCTGAGTAAACTTGTTGAAGTTCTGCAGTAATTGGCTCGTCTCTCTAGTTGTACAGCAGCAAGATTGGCGTGACTCAAATTGTCAATATGTGCGTAGCAAGGCCAAAATCAGCGTATGTGAAAGGTAGCAGACAGCACGTCGGAGAAACGTACAGCAGAAGGCAAACGCGAAAACTGACTTGTATGGTAAATTCACCGTGCTTAATTAGCCTTATATGGCTACTTTCACAGTATTTGTTAACGGCAAGTTTTGCTTTGTTCTCATTGGTGATGCGGAAATTGAATTTAATTTAATTTACGCAATATTTCGGCAATTGCTTTGTCACGTTACATCATTTTCTTCTCTGAAAAAAAGAAAAAAATTCCTCTCGACGAGGCAAGATAAGAAATGCATGGCAGAGTTCGAACCAAGTTCAGCACAAAATAATGTACCATAAATGCTGGGCTGAAGTATGCTTGTTGGTTGCTTCAAAAATGATATGATGCCAAGTAACCACCAGAAATTGCTACAAAAATTGTTAGCTCTAGTGGCCGGTCATACTGCGTGAGGCAAAATAGAGCAGTGTCAGATTTGGGAGTCGAAACGTGAGGATTTCGAGGTAAATCGCCACTGAAGTTTCTAGGTTCAAGTTAACACCTAGGCAGGCTGGATCGTCGTTAATATGTTTGTATACGACCAAAGGAGTTGGTGTGTGCTCGACGTTGTGGTCATGATATTTGTAAAGTGGTCTCTGTGCAACTGATGAAGTTGAGATATGCATTGAAAACGGCCTGTACCATGATATGAATCTGATATCTACTTAGTGTTGCTACACGTAAGCGTTAACTTTAAGTAGCTGGTCATACCAAAGTAGGCAGTGTGGCATATATTATAATGTAAAAATATATACATGAAAATCAAAGATTACTGCATAAAAAATATATGTACTCGAACATAGCCTCAGAGATGGCATAATACCAAAGAACTGTACAAAAATGCTATACAATTGTTAGCTAAGAACAGCTGGTTATGCCACATGAGATAAATGCGTAAAGTTAAAAATTAAATACGTAGAATAACGAAATGTTTAATGTTAAAAAAAAATTATGCGTTATGCAAAGCAAGCTATTGAGATTGTAGGCAGATGGAGCCTGAGACATGTGTAGAAGGTTGAATGCTCTCAGGATCAGGCGATTCGATAAACGGTTTCAAGCTGTCTATGCTTACTGATGTCGGTGTCGCTACTTGCATAATAATGAAGTATTTGAATTTTCTGAACAAAATTGGGTAAGGACCGCGATACTTTGGTTGTAGTGGTGCAACACCAGTGTCCTTGCGAATGAGTACTCTCTTGCAGCTGTGGAGCTGCTGGTGAACAAAGACTGGACGAGACGTATGTTTCGGCTGTTGTTCAAACATATTACCGAAATGAAGTCGAAGGCGGGTAGCTTCGTCTTGTGGGTCATCTTGCGCCGGTAGTAGACGTGGGAGCTGACTAGGCAGGCGTAGATCCATGCCATACAAGAGTTGTGACGCAGATGTTTTAATGGATTCACGAGTACGAGAACGCATGGCAAGCAGAACTAAAGGTAGTGCATCGACCCAGTTGCCATTAATGGACGAGGATGCTAAAGCAGCTTTGAGTTCCCTATGCATTCTCTCTACCATATAGTTTGCTTGGAGATGGTAGGCAGTCATCCGGCGTAAGATGCATCCCATGTACCGCAAGGTGGTTTTGAGACGATCCGATTAGAAGCAAGTGCCTCTGTCAGTGATGTGTTCATTGGGAACACTATAATTGTATATCCATGCAGAGATAAAACCGTTTGATACTTCGCCTGCAGAAATGGTGCCAAGAGGTAGTGCTGCAGGCCACCGTTTAAATCTACCAATCATAGTTAGAAGGTATCTGAAACCTTGAACCTTTGTCAGATGAACTATGTCGATGTGGACGATGACTAGGCGAGAAGTAATTCGGAAATGTTGCAACTTAGAACGAGTGTGCCGTCTGATCTTGTTTTTTGGAATATGGCACACTCGGAGACCCATCGTTTAGCGTTCTGCCTAAGTCTGTGACATCAGACACGATCTGTGAGAAGTCGGAGAGTCGCTTGGCTTCCAGGGTTATAAATTGAGTGAATTGAGTCCAAAATTTTTCTCTGAATGCTGATAGACAGAACTGGCTTGTTGGGCTGCGTACCCTTGAAGTAAACAATTGGTAAGCCTTCCCAGAGAGGGTATATGAACTTGGTTAGGTGACGGGCTATTGATCTGTCAATGTGAATGTCACCGCGCTGTTCCATTCGCAGGATGGATGGCGTTAGTACAGGTTCACTGAGTGTCACGGAGTTGACAGTGAATGGCGACGGCGAAGATGGTTGTAACGAGACGTCTGGCCTGGAAAGGGCTTCTGCAATGAAGTTTTGTTCGCCCTTGACGTGAAAGATGTCAAATTGTCATTCGCTTAGACATGAAAGCTATCTTTTCACTCTGGCAGGGTACTTGGTGATAGTTGAAGTTGCATTTCGAAGTAGTGCATGATCTGTGAAAACAACAAATCTGCTACTGCCAATGATGCCGATAAAATGGCGCACTCCGTCATGGATAGCGAGGAGTTTTCGACCGAAAGTGTCGTATCTCGTTTCTACTGGTTGGAGAGTACGCGAGTAGAAACTGATAGGCTTCCGAACTCCGTCGATCTCTTGTTCCAAAGTGGCTCCAATAGCGAATTCAGAAGCATCTGTCGTGAGTAGAAATGGTCGTTGAAAATCTGGATGCTTTAACATTGTGGCATTTGCTAGCGAGTTGATGGCAAGTCGAAGTAATTCTTCGTCTTCAGATGACCAAGTAATGATGGAATTCTTGCTAAGTCCTTTTCGATTCCGCAGGTGCCTGCACAAAGGTTAAAGTTGTCTTGAAAGGCCTCGAAGGAACTTTCGATAGTAGTTTAGTACTCCCAGAATTTTCTGCATTTTGCTAACAGTCTTCGGAGACTTGATATTCCTGATTGAATTCGCCTTTGACGGCAAAGATTGAATACATTGTGGCGTGATACGATGCCCTAAGAAGTCCACGGATGTAGTTGCAATCTGCGTCTTGTCACAGTGGATCTTGAGTCCGTGGTTGGATAAGCGTGAGAGGACAATTTGTAGATGCTTGGTATGAGATTCTAAGTCTGGACTGAATACCATTATGTCATCCAGATATGACATATCTTAAAGGGTGTCGTCGCGAAGTATGTTGTCCATGAATCTTTGAAATGTCTGTTTAGCACACTTAAGTCCAAAAGGTATGTAAATATATTCGAAAAGGCCAAATGGAGTGATGACTGCAGTCTCTTCAATATCTTCTGGTGCTATCGAGGTGTGATGGTAGGCTTTAATATTTGGAATAGGATATGCATCAGATTTTGTCACTGAATTTAGCTTACGGTAATCTCCGCAGGCTCTGAAAAATCCGTTTGATTTGGAGACTAAGTGCAGTGGTGACGCCCATGAACTTTTCGATGGTCTGATTATTCCTTCTTCCAAAAGCCTTGAAAATTCCTCTTGGGCAGCTTTCAGTTTAGCAGGGGCTAGTGGTCGCTTCTTTAGTACAATAGGTTGTCCTTCTGTGACGATATGGTGCATCGTGATGGAGACTAGTAGCTCTGACTTGTTAAGATCAAAAAGCGACTTGTGTTCTCGAAGAGCTGCTGATATCGCTGCTGAATGATGCACTGGGGTTGGCAGAATGATCTGTAACTCCAAAGGCTAGGAGGCAAGTGTGCAAAATCTTTGCTCAAGTCCGGTTGAGGTCGATGATCTTTTGATTGGCAAGATTAACAATGAGCCGAAATTTCAAAAGGAAATCAAGGCCTATTATATTGTGTGAGACCTTGGCAATGATGAAGTTATGAGTAAATTCACGCCGTAAACCTATATTGAGTGTGCGATAACGTTAGCCATAAGTAGGTATGGGCTCCCTTGTAGCTGTTGCGTATAGAACACCTAGCGACACCTCGGCCATTGAAACACCCTTCAGAACTGAGACTGCTGCACCTGTGTCTACGATGAATTCTTCACCAATTATGAAATCAAGAAGGTGCAGAAGTTTGTTGGGCTGTTTGGCCGGGTCATGCAAACAAGTAGGCTCGTGATTGCAACTGGCATTGTCCGTTTGGCTATCTATGTGGCAAATTCGGCGTAGACGAAAAGAGTTGACAGGAATGTCGGATTGTAAGTAATTTCCTCCCTGTGGCGCCGTTGATGCCGTTAATGCGCAGAAAGCACGGTCTTCTACTTTCTGCGTCATACGTTTTTCGATCCTGATGCACCACCGCGCCTGTTTTCTGTTGTCTTTCTCGTCAACTGTGGAAATTGAAATTCATTTGGAAATTCATCGGAACGACAGAGACAGACTTGACATGAATAAAAAAACTTCTGGTGATTATAGCACCAGTTCTTCGGGGCATATCTGTTAAAGGATTGCGGGGATCTCGATCGGCGCCTACCGTTATGTGATTTGGGTATGAACTTTGGTCGAGCATTCAGCTGATTTAGCTCGAATATCGCTATGGCCAATCTTTCTGGAACTTTAGCCAAGTTCGCTACTTCCCTCTCTAAAGAGGAGAGCCTATCATACTGCGGGGGCGGACAAAAGGATGACGGATCCAACTTAGGTTCCAACACCCTAAATTCTAACTCACATCTCTCAGATAAATCATCTATAAAGAGAGTGTTGTGGAGCTTTAACTCTAGCTTCAAGGTCAGAAATGTTGGTTATATACCAAAGTTTCCGTAATTCTCGATAGGGCCATGGTTTGGCATGTCTAATAGCGCGTATTTATTTATTATCTGTTCGGTTTCTGTGGGACCCAGCAAGGATTCTACTTCATTTTGTAGGTCCAAAATGGGATTAGGTAGCTTCCTAATGGCCTCAAGCTTCGGATAAATCCGTCGCTGCAATTCAGAAGGTAGTTTAGCAAAAACCTTTGACAGTTTTTGATGACTGTCATAATTTATAAATGGGGAGAAAGCGGAGTCTAAGCGCATAAAGAATAGTTCGCTATCTCCATCCCAAACAGGAACATCAATATCTAAACTTGGACCTGACATTCTAATAATCTAACGGGATCTTACAAGTATAAATTTATAAGCAAGATGAAAATGTATTTAATACTTTAAACGAAACGCTTACCCACCAACAGCTTCCAAAATTGAAACAGAATCTTCCGTAGTTGAATCTGTCGAGCACGTACGGTCAATTTTTGTTCACAGATCACCAAGATGTACAGTTTTGTATGTAGGAAAATTGAATAACAAATCCTTCCTTCTAAAAGTATATACCCAACAAAGTTCCCCAGAAGATCACGACTTTAGAGAGATTTAATAGAAAACCTTCCGTCTAAAAATTTATGCCCAACAAAATTTCCCAGAAGACCACAACCGGAGTAAAAACTTATACGCAAATGTTAATTTATTTCATCCCAAATGAATGAAAAAGAAAGTAAATTTTATTAATATCGAAAGTTTTTTATGACTAAAAAAGCAGTACAGTAATCAGTATCCTGGCGCATTCACCAATTTTGTAAACGCCTTAGTTTCAAGTAAATGCCGTACGACGTTACAGAGTTAGTTAGAGTGCCATAAATACTAAGTCAGTAATTTGGAGGTCCTTAACAGGGCCGGTCTTGCGTTCTCTGGCAAATGGATCTTTTGACACATTTCAGACTGACATAAGACCTCAAGGCTAGGACTATCGCAGAAGGCGTAGGGATAGCAACACCTACTGATTCTAACACGTCGGCAGTTAGAACAGTTCTTTTACCCCGTCCAGCGGTCGCACATGACATAGCCGATATCATTGAGAAGCACCTAGCAGTGTTTCAGTCTTTCAATGCCAAAAGGACAGGATTGAAGACAGGAGTAGAACACCAAATAGAATTGGTGGCTCAACCATTGGCACAACACAAGCAACAGGTTGATATTTCTTAATTCCACCAATTGCGCGTAGAGGGGATTTGTAGAAGATCAAATTTCAATTTTGGTTCCCCAATAGTGGTAGTTCTCAGACCTGAACCGGGTCAATGGAGGGTTTGTGGAAATTATCGTCTATTAAACTCAGTGACGAAGGGTGATTCTTATCCTCTCCCTAGCCAGAGTACTTTGCTCCGTGATATAATGGGATATGAGGTTTATTCAACTTTAGATCTCCAGAAAGCGTACTATCAGATACCAATGGAAGAAAGTTCTATACCACTCACCGCAGTCAGATTTCCAGGAGGGGGATATCATGAATTTCTTCGAATGCCTTTTGGTTTGAAAAATGCAAGTCAGAAATTCCAATGTTTGGCTGAAGAAATCCTTCAGAATTGTCCATTTGCGAGGGTGTACATAGACGACATTACAATTTTTAGTCGCTCAAGTGATGAACATCGTAGGCATTTGGAAACGGTTTTGACCAGGCTGGAACAATATGGATTAGTGGTCAAACCTAATAAGAGTAATATCGGTTGCTCTTCAGTTAAATACCTTGGTCATATACTTTCCAAAGACGGAATTAAACCTTTGGAAGATAAGGTCCAAGCTATTAAGGACGTAACGGAACCCCGAACCGTACGCCAGTTGCGAAGGTTCTTGGGCATGATCAGCTATTACGTCGATTCATTCCAGGTCTAGCCGGAATTCTTGGATCGTTAACACGCCATCTCACTCGTGAAAAGAGCACGATCAAGAAGTCTTGGCCTATAAACTTGAGTCCAGAAGACCGAGAAACTTTCCAGAATGCCAAAGAAATGCTAATTGATATAATCACACTAGCACCTGTAGATTGGGAGAAAACATTCGAGCTAATCACAGGTGCCTCAGATGTTGCAATAGGGGCAGTGCTACAGCAAAGAGATCAAGACATAGTAAGACCGATTGGGTTTTATAGCCGTAAGCTTTACTATCGAGAAAAACGTTATGATACGTTTAGTAAAGAGCTTCTTGCAGTGTATGCCGAAGTGCTACACTTTGAGCATTTCTTTGACTGTCATAAATTTAACTAACTGACCGATCATAAGCCGTTGATCAGTATATTTGGTAAAAAAGCGAGGCTTAATTACTCTCGTAGAGTAAATTCCCAAATAACCCGGTTATCAGAGTACGACTTTACTGTATCTCATATTGCTGGTAAAGAGAATGTAGTAGCCGATGCACGTAGCAGAACAACAGAGGCCGATGTCGAGCTTATATTTCAAGGCCCGTTGAAGAACCTAGAAGATTTTATAAATTATTTTGTCAGTCAAATCGAGGAAGCGCAAGGATTGGATCCCTTTATGTTTATCTTGTCCAATAGATCAGGATATGTTCGTAAGCTCCTGAGTGGCAAGTGGTTATTTTGCGAAACGTCCAGAAGTCAACCACGATCATATGTGCCGTTGGAGTTACGGGCCAAAATTATCCAAGTATTACACGACATGGGACATCCATCCATTAAAGCCACCATTTCATTAATTAATGACAGATACCTATGGCCGTACATGTCTAAAGACATACGGGTGTGGGTAAGAATCTGTGCCAAGTGTCAAACGTGAAAGTTGTGGAGACATACCAGAACCGAGATACAGAATTTTGGGATACCAATTGGACGGTTCAGACACGTACATATAGACATTGTCGAAATGCCTGAGGTTAATGGCCACAAATATATGCTAACTATGGTAGATCGATTAAGTCGCCAATTCGAAGTGGCGATTTTAAAAGATATGACAGCGCAAGAAGTCTTCTTCGCGTTTTTACATAATTTTATATCGCGTTATGGTGTTCCGGAAAAGGTCACTAGTGATCGCGGTAGTAAATTTATGTCAGAACTTTTCGAAAGATCTCTCAACATAATGGGAACAACTGTATTGCATACTAGCGCATAGAATCCACAAGCAAATGGGATGGTAGAAAGGCTTCATTGTGATTTGAAAGTTGTGTTAAGGTATATTAGTGGAACAAGCTGGATACACGATCTTCCCAAAGTACTACTCGCCATGCACAACAGATATAGGGCACAATTAGGTACTTCAATAGCAGAATTGGTTTATGGAGATCCATTAAGGTTAGGTTCTGCAAACCTAGTAACAAATTAGTTCAGTTATGACCAGAAGGATAAACCAAAGGCAGCATGAGATTATACTTTCCGTTCATGCTGCCTTTGGTTTATCCTTGTGGTCATAACTGAACTAATTTGTTACTAGGTTCGCAAAACCTAATAAATACTTGCATATATATTAGTTCTTCGCAACAAACAGTATTTAACCATTAAGGTTGCCTGGAGATCTAATAGAAACTCCAAGCAGTCTTGATTGGGCTTCTAGTTATGTAGATTGGTTTGTAAGAGCACTTAGAGATAAAATGTGTCGTTTGGCTTCGACCAAGACTAGAAAAGCAAAAACCAAGTGCTATGTGTCCTCTGATCTAAGATCGGTTTTGCGTGTGTATGTATATAATGAAAATAGAAAGAACTGCCTGACACCATTTTACAAAGGACCATATGAGGTCAAGAGGATGACTAACAAAAATGTCATCATAGAGGTAAATGGCTTTGAGGATTGGGTTACGTTAGATCGGTACATTCCCCAGTTTATCTGGTTAGACGATAGGACTGTATAATCAGATGAGTTGAATGACCATCGTTCCATGGACGAATCTGATTTATGCAATCCCAGCATACAGGCACATAACAAAATGCAGAACTTAGAAGACACATTGTCTAATATATCAAAATCTTATTCTACCGAATTACAACATGAAAACTTTCTGGAAATACCAGATGAGACAGAAGAACTAGTGACAACTGTACAGGGCGCGATGCCAACATCAGGGGCACCATTATGCACAACTCGCCAGCCAAAGAATGATGATTACGTCTACTATTAGCCGTCTTTTTTGAGAAGTTGGTGTATGCGGAGGAAGATATTTCCTCCGACAAAATTAAAGTGACATTAATTGACAAATTTAAACCACCTTGACTGATTGAAACGAATTTTATATAAAAAGAAATTATTCGTTTATTTTCCATAATTTTCTTTGTTTAAATACTTGGCTGTATATATACTTTGATTTGTGCGCAATTTCAGATTTCGGTTATCTGTACGTGACTGGTTTTAACTTGCTCGGTGTGCCGCAATTATTTCATTTCCTCCATTTTTACGTTTACTCGATATCTACAATATATTCCTGCTAACACTGTCTTATCTTCTTAATTTCGTACATATTGGGGACGTTCTGGAAAAAGTAATTTAATAATTCTGTTTTTCACGTCTATTTCTTTCCAGATTATTTGTTCGGGTGTTTTGTAACGTGAAAGGTTTCACATTCCGATTTCCTAACATTAAGTATCAAATTAATAATTAAGTACGATCGACATGGAAACTAATCTTAAGTTTTAGGACATTAGCAAGTTAGCTCAAGACATGGCAGATATGAATTTAACAAATATGAATGAAAGTACAAGCTTGTCAGATTCTATTATACAATTAAAGACTCATCACGATTTGGCAACTATGGTGTTCTCAGACACTAACAAGTTAGAAGCCTCTACAGCAGTAATTGACTCGTCACTATAGTTTTACAACAGCAAGATTGGCGTGACTGAAATTGCCAATGTGTGCGTAGCGAGGCCAAAAATCAGCGTATGTGAAAGGTAGCAGACAGCACGTCGGAGAAACGCAAAGCAGAAGGTAAACGCGGCAACTGACTTGCAAGGTAAATTCACCGTTCTTAAAAAAAATATGGCTACTTGCACATTATTGGTTAACGGCAAGTTTCGCTTTTTTCTCATTGGTGCAGCATAAATCGAATTGAATTTAATTTACACGATATGTCGGCAATTGCTTTGTGACGTTACAAAATGGTCGGGCCTGTTGGCCTTTGGTACCAAATAAATGTATTATTTTTATTATTATTATTATTATTATTATTGTGTGTGTGTGTATTATTATTAGACGTTTTTGTTATTGTAGAGGCCCTTTGGTCACTACCATAAGAGAGCCTCTGAGATGCCAGGCCCGGACAATCCATATATGCGGTGTGATCATCTAATTTGGAACATACTAAAATAATTAAACATAGTTTATAGAAATGTCGTTGCTTAGTTCTACATTTGCATAGTAACACAACGTGTAAATAGTGTTCTGACAAAAGTAAGACTTTTATGTCGGGGGAAATATCTTCCTCTACATACACCACCTTCTCAAAAGAAAGACGTCTAGTAGTAGACGTAATCCTTGTTCATCGTCTGATGTTGAATTCTTCCTGAGCGAGTTTCGACATGTTGTTCTTGTACTTCACTAGGTTTCACTTTCATATTGCATTGTTCTCTGTCCAGGACTTCTTGATTGTGAAGATCTAACGTTTTATATACCTCATACCCCATTATATCCCTGAGCAAAGTACTCTGGTTAGGTAGAGGATACGAATCATCTTTCGTTAACGAGCTCATTAGACGATAGTTATCACAAACCTTCCATTGTCCTGGTTCAGGTTTGGGAACAACGACTATTAGAGATGCAAAGCTGGAATTTGAACGCCAACAAATTCCTTCTTCCCTCAACCGCTTAAATTCTTCAACAGCAACCTGATGCTTATGTTGTGCTAACGTTTGAGCCTTCGGTGAACAGGGTAGTGGTTCCACCAACTCTATTTGGTGTTCTATGCCTGTCTTTAAACTCTTGTGCTTAGCATTTAATGGTAGAAACACGGCCAGGTGTTTTGCGATGATATCCACCAAGTCATCGGCGACGACGAGTCTGGGTAGTCTCAATGACCTAACTACTGAGATCCCAGTCTCAGCATAAGTCACTATCCCAGTGCCTTTACCAATGGTTCTAGATTTGGAATCTAAATTGATATTAAAATGGTTTAAAATGTCCATCCCAACGATGTTAACCTTTATATCAGCGACCAGAAAATTCCACGTAAATAGCGATTTCTGCCCCAATGTCACTGACAATTCTTTAACTCCCTTAACCTCAATTTGACTTCCATTGGTCACCCATAATTGACAATCGAATGTGGGGATAATAATTTCCACTACATCAGATCGAACTATGCTCACCTTTGCACCCGTGTTTACTAAGAAGTTTAACCCGCTAAGTTCATCTGTTATAACGAACTTATTGTTGCTATAACCAACTGCCTCCTTTAGATTACATTCCAGCCTTAATCTAACAGATTTACAAACTGTATTTCCGCGCGTTTCTTCCCTCGAAGCTTCCGAACTTAACTTCGATGATTTTAGTATGCCTCGAATATGCATACCTTGGAGCTTTGCATGCAAGACCCCTTTACGGCTCCTATTAGTGGGGGTTCCACTAGTTTTCCGGCGGCTTAGACCAAGCTACAGGAAGAGTACTTCCTTCCCATCGGCTACCACCCAACTTTGGAAACGCGCATCCTCCCTCCTGACACTTACCAAACTCGGCGTATTTACGATGCGAAATGCACCACTCGCGTGGTACTTGAACACCCTTAGCGATTCGCCTCTCCAATGCTTGGAAGTTGGATTTCGACTCCTAGAATTCACCCTACCTCTGTTGGAACTTTCCCTATTGTTTTTATCGAACTCACATCCCTGCGGATGGTACTTAATTCATTCTCTACGGTCAGGAGTCTCTCTGAGAGATGTCTGAGTTGCTGCTCTAGGCGTGAATCTGCTGTTACTGCATACACCTTATGTTCCTTCAGACGATATACTTTGTCCAACCCTTTGAGCTTCTTTGGCCACTCTAGTTCCATTGAATCAAAGACATCCAAAGTGGCTCTTGGTCTAGCGGGCAATTCTGCTACAAATATATTGTTTATAACTTCCGCAGAAATATCAAGCCCGATGGATTTTGAAATAAGTCTTTCACAATATTCAGATGAAAGTAGATTTCATATCTTTTCCTGACGTAACAAGTCAGTCATCCGTTCAATCCTCTCGAGTTGATATCGTCCATGAAGTTCTTCGACTGGAAGCTCAAATGCATTTTCAGGTTCGTTCTCCGAAACAAATTTCCTGAGTCAAAATAGATTCTTTTTTAAAGGCTCAGGCAAACACCACCAGACCAAGGCAAACCTTTCTATAGCGTCGGTCAGCCATTTTAGTTTAAAATAAAATTTTGCTTCTTCGACCAATTCAGAATGGTTGCCTGGTCGGTACATATTAAGCTTAACATTGCTATCCATAGAACTGCGACAAAATCGATAATCTACATCACATCTTTCTGCATAGAGGATCGTGGCGTGGTCGGAATTTTTTGTAGAAGCCCTTTTGGTCACTACCATAAGGTAGCCTCTGAGATGCCAGGCCCGGACAATCCATATATGCGGTATGATCATCTAATTTGAAACACCTCCATGTTAATCACAGCAAATAATACACGCCAATAAGTAACCTGATCTCATTGTAACACAAATTTGTTACTAAAATAAAAATAGTAATGATAAAACCAGAAAGTAGTTAGAAGTTAGCAGAGGTCATTTTACGTCCAGCACAAAGAACAGACAACTCAAAACTCACAAATAAACAATTCGTAAATAGTTAACTTCGTTATTTGTTTTTTTTAAATATAAAATAAAATATTTATAGAAATGTTGTTGTTTAGCATTACGTTTGCATAGTAACAAAACGTGTAAATAGTGTCCTAACAATAGTAAGACTTTTATGTCGGAGGAAATATAATAATAATAATAATAATAATACATTTATTTGGCATCAAAGGCCAACTGGCCCAATCATTGAAATAGCAAATCAAGGGTAGGATATGTGGAGGTGAGTGGAATTGTGACTAGCAAAGTATTTAATAGCAGGGGGAGGGGTTGGGGAGGGGAAAAGTTATCATTAACATCAAGATAGTTCAATCTGGTGAAAAATAAATATAAGCGAAGTTCCATTTGACTAGACAAGATCAATTGGAGATAGTCCGTGAAGTATCAGATCTTCAAGGTGAATGTGAGATCGAAAACAAAGATGAAGATGAAAAGATGGCGGCCCGGAGGTAGACGTCGACCGTTGGAGTCCATTGTCGTGACGAATGAATTGATGGAGTCGGCAGGATTGAGGCGAGCGAGTCTTGCAAGGATCGCAGGCATCTGTAGAACGTGATCGTGATTAAAAGAAGACCAGGGAGAGTCGAAGTCCGAAGCGAACCGTTGGTGGATCGGTAGGGCTGTTGGGTTTCCGGTCTTCCGCTGAAACAAGAAAGAAAGAAAAGAGTTGGATGAGCAAAACGTAGTAAAGTATCCACAACGTGGATATAATGGGGTTAGGAATGGGCTGAGAGGTGGTATTAGTGAATCTAAAAGAAAAGAATAAGACAAGAGAGGTAGAGTGGAAGATGGCTGCCTGATGGATTTAACCCTACGAAGTTAGTAAATGTTATGGATTGAGAAGGAACCAGTTTCGTTTCCAATCGGTCGTATCACAAAGAAATTTGTTGAAGAAGTACTGATGGGCTGCCTTTTTGAATTCGTGCTGGGGTAGGAGTTTTATGTCTGTGGGGAGAGCGTTGAAGACATTAGTGGCTTTGGAGAAGAGATAGATTTTTTTAAATATGGTGGGGGTATGGTAGGCTTGGATAGAAGAGTTACTAGAACGTGTGGCATAGTGGTGACTGGGGTGGGCAAAATTGGAGAGTGGTAAGCAGGTTGTGATCTTGTGGATAAAAGAAATGACGCGAAGGTGACGGGTGAACCAAAGCGGAAGAAGGTTTGCCAGAAGAAGGCGTTCCCTATAGTTTTGGCATTTCGGGAAGACTCGTTTTAGAAATCTGGAGGATATCTGTTCAATAGTGTAGGAGGAGGCGAGGGTTAGAGGACAGTAGAATTCGCTGGCGTAGGAAATGAGGGGCAGAACGTAGACCTTGAATAACGTGAGTTGGAGAGTGGGATTGTTAGTCTTAAAACAGATCAGACGGGCCCATTTGAAGAGTTTGGAAGTAGTGTGTGTAAGGTGTAGGGAGAAGTCTAGGGATTTTGAGAAGTGAATGCCAAGATGTTTGGCCGAATCTATTATTTCTATATCAAGGGGGTAGTTGGCAACCGGGATAGAGCAGAATGGATCAGAGGAGAGTTTCATTATGCGAGTTTTGGTGGGATTTAGTTTGAGGCCGATTCTGCTGAGCTGCGAGTGGAGCGAGGATAGGAGCTCCGATATAAGGGATAAGGAGTTGGATGTTTTGGAGTTGCTGAATACGATAACCATGTCATCCACATATTTGAACAGTTTGAAAAGGTTGTCATCAACCTGTATGTGCGCGAGCGTAAGGTTGAAGAGAATGGGACCAAGTACGGAGCCCTGGGGAACACCGGATCTGATATGGGCTGGCCTCGAGTGACTACTGCCAACTTTTACTGTCGCATATCGGTTTCGGAGATAGTAACTAATAAGATTGAGTACGTTGCCGCAGATACCGCTTCTCAGTAAGGCGGATTCGATTGCTGAAAATGACAGCGAGTCAAAAGCCTTGGAAATATCCAGGAATAGGAGGGTGCACTGGAGCCCTTTAGAGAAGGAGGAGTAGCAATGATCGAGAACACTAACTAAGTTGGTGGAAGAGGAGCGGCCATTCAGAAAGCCATGTTGATCATCGAGGAGATAGAAGTTTACATGAGACTTAATGGAGGGGTAGATTAGGTTGTATAAGATCCTGTCGAAGATTTTGGTGAAAGAAGGGACGATAGTAATGGGGCGGAGATCTTTAAATGATGAGATCGAGGAAGTGCCATTTTTAGGGATAGGAGAGATCGTCGAATTGAGCCAGTCCGGGGGAAGATAAGTGGTTTCGAGACAATGATTAATAACATCTGCACTCAGAGAGAAGACATTCCAGCCTAGAAGGGCAATCATACTGACCGAGACTCCATATTGATCAAATTGGTGTTTAGATTTAATGTTTTAATTGCCTGGGCGACGGAAGCCGGAGAGACATGGAACCAGCGTAGGTTCTCGGTGTCTCCGTTGTCTAACATCTCAACAGGTGGAGTGGGAGTGGAAAAGGAGTCGAGAAGGTGAGTCAGATAATCATTGGCGAAGCAGAGATCGCCTGACTGAGAGAAGTTGATAAACGAGGTTTTGGGCTTTTGCAGCAATTGGTGTTTGATGATGGCGAACTTTGCCCGGGGATTAGGAGCTGAGCGGATGCGTTTTTCGATGTGGAGCGCTTGTTTGTTGATAGCCTGTTTAATGAGCCCATCAATGCGTCTCAGAGCGAGGGCGCGAGCAAGTGACGATGTGCGTAGGCGAGAGTTGCGTGCGAGGTTGTCACGTGCCTTAAACAGAGCGTTCAACTTATTCGTCGAGTATACTTGTTGAATAGAGGTGGCGGAGTTATAGTGGGAGGATAGGATGTTATGGACTTTGGAGAAGCACGAGGAGAGATTGTTTGGGAGAAAGAGGTCCCTCCAGTTAACTGTGTCACAGAATCGGCGGAACTCTTCCTAGTTGGTGAATCGTCTGAGAGATTGGGTGTCTTCTCGAGGGGTGGAGGATAAGAGAGGTAAGAGGAAGGATACCTGACAGTGATCAAGGTTGGGGAAGATTTCCCGAGAGCGAACATCGGTCACCTTGTTATTGCAGAGAACACAATCCAGTTGGTTGTTCCCTCGGGTAGGAAAATGCACGAATTGGTGTAGCAGGTTATCCGCGAAGAGTCGAAGCAGTGGGTGACTTTCGGAAGCTAGATTATGCCAGTTAGTCATGGGGAGGTTGAGATCACCCACAACGACGTACCGATCAGAGTGTAAAGAGAAAAAAGTGGATAGGAGTTGGGCCCCGCGAGTGTCGTCGATGAGTGAGATATTAGGGGGTCTGTAGACAACACAGGTAGATATGCTTTGGTTAAGGATTTGTAGCTGAAACGAGAAAAATTCCAAACCTTGAGAGTTCGATGTCGACAAGCGTTTGGGCATAAGAAGGGATCGGACATAGGCAGCTAGTCCGCCTCCACGACCGACAGTTCTGTCGCTACGAAGGAACGTGTATCCATGAATGAGGAAAAGATCATCACAGTGGATGGAAGGGGACAGCCAAGTCTCAACAAGAACGCATATATCAATCTCGTTAGAGGACAGAAAGGCTCGTAGTTGATTAATTTTAGGCGTAAGTGACCTGCAGTTGATGAGGATTGCTGAGAGCGCTTTGAGAGAGGGATGGTTAGATCGGGGAGGAGAAGCGTGCGGGGGCTTTCCGCTGGCGGGTGGAGCGAGATCTAGGGCTGATGAGGGTGACAGACCGCTCGTTGACAAGGATAGAGTGGTCAGCGTCGATTTGGATTTCTGTTGTCCCGCGTTTATCAGGTGAGTGAGGCAGTTGTAGGGTTTGAAAGCAAGAGGTGGGCGAGATGTCTGGGTTCGAGGGGGCACTCGGAAGGTGCGTTGAGGGGACGAGCAGGGACGGAGAAATATCAGGAGCTGGGGCGGAACTGTCCAGGGTGGGGACGATGATGGATTCAGTAGGGGGAGATGAAGTTGATGGGGCTGGGTCGAAATATTGCTTGGCCTTAGTAGACTTACGTTTTTTCGGTTTCTGGGTCATAGCATCTTTTCACAAAGGTAACTTGTCGAGGGGATATGGACCTGGCGGACGGGTTTGGGAGAGAAGATGCGTTATTAGGAGGCTTAGCGCGGCGTGGTCGGCCACGACGACGTGGTAAAGCTTGAGATAGTGTAAGGGGACTGGTTGCGGAGTAAGGGCTAAAGGTGAGAGGAAGGCCTTCAAATCGGGAAGGTGTGAGTGGGGGTGGACTGGAGGAAGGTGCGTCACCAAGGAGTCCGCCGTGAACTGAACGGCTTTTCTTTGGATTGCTCCAGCCCGGAAAGGCGTGATGAGCTGGAGGAGGGGTGGTGTCCGGTGTGTGAGTTTGTGCTTTCTCTAGAGTCCTCTGTAGCAGAGTGTAGTCTCGTTTGAGTTTGACTTGTCCGGATGTTAAGATGGGCGAGTGTAGTTTGAGATGACGAACCTCATCGTCAGACAGTCTTTTGTGCGAGGAGAGAATGAAGGCTCGAGCCTTTCCTTCCAAAAAAAGAACGCTTAAAAAAATCTTCCACTATATTATCAGTCCTATTAAAGGCCACTCAGTTTAACTTATTAACCTGGCTTCATGGGGCAACATCTCACAGCAGTCTGCTTGGAGCGTTAAAAATGGTCTTTACACTAAAAATAAGGCAATTATGTGTTGATGCGTTTGTTTAGAATAACTATTTTTAAGGTCGAGGTCACATGTGCGTCTGGAACCCATGATCAATCTAGAAATTTTCCGCAATCTTCATGGTATCCCAGATTTCCTTTATCGAACGAAATAATGGTTTTAATAATGATGAGAAAGGACCCTGATACTATATTAGCGACAAATCCGCATATTGAACCTAGACAGGAAAAGCAAAGACATATAAGGTAAGAGTTCCGTTTTTATGCTAGATATTTAAACGAATTTCGAACTGAACAATGCCCTCAGTTTTTAGATCAGCAATGCACAGTTCATCGGCCATACACGTGCTTTCTGTGGCACTTTCCTAATCAGAGGCGTAGGCGGCCTATTCTGAAGCAAAATGGAACTTTCAACTACAATCCGGATGTATACTGTGATAAATATGATGAAAACACTGGTACTTGTGCGGACGGTGACGAGTAAGTTATATAATTTTGGCATTTGTTCTAAGACCTATGTTTTTTTGAAGATTGTTTTATTATGTTCTTAATCCATATGAGAATAAGAAAACTTACACGTGTCCACATTTGTAGTTTGTTCCAAGACCAAGAAGAGAAGCTTTATTTTATTACATTTAATTTGCTACGTATGCTACGCAATTTCAACCGTCTTTTAATCTTTTTTAAAAAAATTATATTATGTAATTTGTGCTAAAAACGCTTTAGATAAGTTTAAAGTTTGTTAGGTAAAAGACATATTTATGTATCGTTCAGAAATATATCGTGTTTTTATTGGACTAAAAGAATGACTTTTAATTCATATTAATAATTATCCTCGATTCAGGCAACATGTAATTAGCACCAGCGGTGTTAAAATCGCTGTTTTTATGGCTTAACTGTGAATCTACAGTTTTTCATGCCTTAGCATACTTGTCTTCTGCTTAAACTATATGAATTATCCATTGACTCATTGAAGGTAATTACAAATATACATGATATATTTTGCGCTTGGTTTGTAAAGTTTTCTACGCGACGAGGTTACGGCGCGTCGTTCTACATAAAACGTTGATTTTATTATTGTATTCACGTAGAAGGTATGTCCCCATGTTTTTAAAAGAATGTTTCTGAGCTCGGCTGTATTTTGTTGATAATAAGAATATCAGACATCGTATTTAATTGTATATAATGTTTCGCTCAGAGATCATGTTACACACATGTTGACCATTGTGGTAAAATTTTAAATGTTTTCGTTTTGTTGGGTGAGTGTTGTATTTTGGTACATTTCCTGTGAAAAAAACAATGCCTTGAAGAAACATAACGGTTTTAGCTGTAAAAAGGAGACATTGGTGCCTTCGTTGACTAGTTATTGGTTTTATCCTTGGACTAGTATAGTGACTTCTCGATAGCCTAATGTTGAGCCGTTGAGTAATTGAATCGCATTAAAGAAGTTTGATTAAATATAAACTGAAACATGATGGTTTCATTTCGGTTTTCATAGTGGTTAATGTACTAATCTTTCTATGTAGGGACTGTTTTAGTTTGTTGAAAATACGTAAGATATCACCTCGTTTCGCCGTCGGTAAACTCCAGGCGTTTCGTTAACGATTAGGATTAGGAGTCTTGATTCTTTAATTTGTGATTGTTTCGGTTAATCCTCTAACCATCGGGAAAGAAAATAAGGGTGCATCTATTTTTTACACTTGTTATTTGATACAAATCACTAGGTTTCGCTATTATAATTTTTGACTTCAAAATTTGCTTTTTACTAGTCACACGTGTGTGATATTGTCGAGCTAGATCAATAATGTTTTCTTACATAACACTTGTATATGTATTAACAAGAATAATTCTAGGCTCGGTTGTATTTTTTCATTATTATCAAGCTAATTAAATGATTGGTTTTGTGTGGATTGATGGTAATATTTTATTTTGGTCATAGTGTACTTGTAAAAATTACTCCAAGATGTCCGTTTTGTGTGATTGAGGAATTATTTCCAAAAAGTATTGCACATCGTCTGTGAGTAACACATTCGTACCGAATCTTTAGAAAGCTAATTTAAAGTGATAGGCTTTCAAATATTGAATAGATGTTTTACAACGATAAATTTTTACTTATTGGATTAGCTAAATAATTTATTTTGGTGACATCCGCATACTTGATAATTTGGCCATGTTTAATTGCATTATATGTTAAACGGAATACAATGTTTAGAAAGTCCTAGTTTTGAAGCCTGTGGAGCTGTCTTTGGTTACCATAATATCAGGTTGATGAAACACTGCTTTAAGTATGCTGGTAGTAATATGCCTTATGTGACAATTTATTTTTAAGCAATATTCACCGATATTTTAGTCTCTTAGATTTAGTGTATCGTCTGTGTGTAATATATTATCGATTTTAAGAAGGCTTACTTAGATGTGTTTATTTGAGTTGATAGGTTTTAGAGTTTATAGTGACTGCTCTAGGTGTTCTTGTATATATTCTGGTTTTTATATTTCGCTGACTGGAAAAACTATTGTGATATAATTCAAATACTTAGTAATTTTACCATTTAACTGCGGTATTTATTACGAGGAATACAATGTTAAAGATAAATTTTTCTTGTTTTTCATTCTGTCGAGCTTTTTCATTGATAAATAATGGAGAAGGGAGAATTTCGTTTTGTGTGACGACGGATTGGCTGTCCAAGAAGTATTTAGAAAAGAACTCCAGTGTGTTGCGCAAATGCTTCAGTGATAAAACTTGTTAACGATTTCATGTATAGATATTGTATCACGATCTTTATAAATTTTTAGAAATATTACATTCGCAATGTCATATAAGGATAGACTGTTGTGTATATCGTCTAGTGGTGTGATCATGTTTATACAATATTTACTAATATATTTTCTAGCTTCAGAATCTTTAAGTGCTCGCATTGTGATAACGTTCTTGGAGAGTGCATTTTGCTATGTTGTTCCGCAATGCGTGCTTGCGAGATTTGCAGTCGTTTGAAATCTGTTTAATGTTATTCGTGTTATGCATTTCTGCAAGAACTTAAAAATAATTTTTGACAAGTTTTTAGCTTTCAAATATGTTTCTCTATGCTATTTCGATATTTTTCATCTCCTTTAACACTAGTCTATTTTTATATACTCCTTAAAATGAATTTTCGTTTGCACAGTGCTGTTATCTTTCGAGGTGATAGCACAATTTACGGTTGCGAGACAGTTGATAGTACTCATATGTCAGTACCCGTGACTATGAGGCCATCTTCACGCTGCTTGTCCGGAATTTTTTTTTGAGTTCAGATTTGCCGAAAGTAGTCTATGTTTTAAGTTTCTTAAAAGGATGGCTGTTAAGAAATACTAAATTTAACTAAATAATTTTCAGCTCATGCATGTGGATTGCAAAATAGCCTTAATATGTGATTGTGTGATTGTGTACATTTAATGATATGTTTACGTTTACCTGGATAAATATTACCGTAGAATAATATTCAGTGTAGATTAATTTACCTATACGAATATTAATTCCAAACCAGTGACTAATATACCAGTTTGGCTCACAAGCGTAACCTATTTTGTAACAATGTTTGATAGGCAGCTGGATAATTCTACGTGGTTTAAAATATTCAATTACATATTTAAAAATCATGATTATAACAAACTAAATGTGATTGAATATTAATCACTCATAAGCATACTACTAGTTAAAGCAGTTTCTCAAATAAAAGCAATATTCAGACTACTTCGGCTTCGGAATTAGGAGTACTACGATATTTGGAAAATCTGGTTCCAGCGTCATTTTCAGACAAGCGGCAGATGGACGTCTTCAGAATGAAGGGACAAGGAATAACCCATCAATCAATGTAAAATATAATCTGTGTATCTTGAAATGTAAATAAATGAAGAGTGCTATGAATTGGGACGCACATGAAAAATGAGAAACATAATTTAAAGGCGACAACGCAGCGCAGGGTACAACAACATTTAAGCAGTACTAAGATATTGTTCATGACTTAAATTAAAGAAATACCACTTCAAAATTGCGTTTAATTTCTAGCTGAATATTATTTATCATAGCTAATCTGAATACAAAGAAAGAAATATATAGGTAAACGAGGAGCGTAAACAGTGATTTAAAAATAAAGCGGAGATTAATAATTGTATTCGTTCATGTTTTCACACAGAAATTATTCGAAGAATCTAAATTTGCATACTTTAAATGTCAGCAATGACGTCCAACTATTATGTCCGATTTTTGCATTTATGTTCAGTTTTTTGTCGTGAGCTGTATTATTCGGTATTTTCAAGATTTAAGCTTCGAAGCTTTCCCTGTCTGTATATTTTTCGATATTGACTCATAATCATCATGTCCAGCCACACAAACTGATGTTTCACTGCTGTATAACCATAAGGAGTGAAAAAAAGTATATAAGTGAATTTAGACAAATTATTATTGAGATTTACGAAAAAGAGAGGGGGGTAAAAAGAGAAGGTATACCTTGCTACTATGAGTAACTTTATCAGGATAACTCACAGAAATGAGACAAACTAAACCTCTCCACACCATTATGGCCAAGCTAGCGTTCGGGCAAGGCGACATCAGCAATACAGCTTCCTTGCGATATGATAGTATTATTCGTTAACCGATTTTTGGCCTAGACCACCTTAAATAAATAAACATCCGTTTTATTTGAGAGTATAAATTTCGCACCATATAAATAGAAAACTACTACAAGGCCGCCTATCGCTTGCATTACCTCTGCGTCTGAAAGTAGACAGTTTTACACACCTTGGCAGCTGTGTCATTAACTGAAGCAATAGGAGTGATTAGGTGAATATAATGATTCCACACATTCGCCAACTTGAGCGAAACCAGAGTATCTCAATTTGCCCTAAAGTTAGAGTTACAATACTTCTGTACGGGCTGTTTGTTATATGCTAGTGAGTCTGTCGAAGACCTCAGAGGTGTACAGGTAATCAGTCATCGTTGCTTTGAGCAGCATGCTCCTATAGACAATTAAATCGAATCAGTGTCGCCGACGTGAGTAGACGTATTTTTAATTCTCCAATAAACAGTACCCGGACATACAAATAATGGTACATCATTTACGCTGACTGGGTAACGTTTTACACGCTTTTAATCGGATTAACAAGTGTAGGCTTACTCTCTCATTCAGCGCCAGATTGAAGTAACGCATAAGGTGGACAGAATTTGGTACGGAGAAAATGTTAAAGCCTATTACACTTATATTGGGTAGTTTGGGACCAGTTCGTCTACCAGGGTGAGTTAAATGTGCTCTTGGTTGAAAACCCTGCGCGATATGGCATTGAGTCGTATCCACGGACCGTTTTTCAGATTTCTGGTATCGTAATGTCTTAGCTTGGCGCTGTTAGCTGCTAGGTTTGGTATAATTTAATTAACAATTCATTTAAAACCACAGAATTTTTTGTTGCCTAGCCTTGAAACTGACATCTAATTTGTTTTTCCTGGATGTCTAGATGTCGTTTCTGTTTTGCCTAGAAAAATCTCTTTACCGAAGCTAAATACGCTCAGTTCTAAATCATTTATCTAATACAATTATTTGTTTTGAATAATGAATTTTGTCATGTACATTATATCGGTTTTGAAGTATTGTATTGCTCTTAGTGATTATGGTGATTACTTTGAAACTCTTTTTTGGTTAGTATGCCAGTTCTCTATACGCAAAAGAAAATTACCTTCAAAAGTATTTGTTTGTAAATAAATATTAAATTTTCTGTTGTACAGAAATCAGTGAAGTATAATTCCCAACACAATGGATGAGTTAATTGTGGTAAAAGTACATGTTAACTCTCCTGCTTAGGTCTCTTAGCATAATTTTAATTGGACGGTTTAATATTTGTTTAAAAGAACTACAATTACAGTTTCTGTTCTAATAACTGAGATCTGCTAATTGTCTGAATGATACGATGGTTACTCTTCATTTAGTAAGAAAAATATTGTGATCTTACCACTATTTGATGTTATGTACTAGTTGCCCGTATGCGCATCGAAATGCAGGTGATACTGAGCGCCGTTATCATCCGCGCTACTTCAAAACTGGTCAATGCATATACGAGACTGCTGAGAATGGCGCATGCGTCAAGAACGGATTACACTGCGCATTTGCACACGGTCCTGATGACTTACGTTCACCAGCCTTCGATATTAGAGAGATTCAGGATCCTGGATCCAAGTTTACCGTTAATTTGCCGGCCAGTCTAGAGAAGGAACGTGTACTCAGTGAGGATCCAAAATGGAATGGTGAGAAGTCACAATACTTTATTATTCAAGCTATAAAAAAATTTTTATGGACTGGTTATATGTAATAAAATTTTCCTATTTTGCTACTAATGTAAATAAACATTATCATTTCGATTTCCTTGGCATTGGAAAAAACATTGCATCATCACCGCATTGTTTTATGTCAACCGTGGCCAATTTATTTCAAGCATGCTTACCAATATTAATTAAAATCCTTTAGTTACATTCATGCTCGGTTTTCTTTCGATTACATGCATGCGAATCAATTTGAATTTTAGTTTTGTATTTATTTGCAATAATCGCACGATTGTTTGTATCTCATTACGTGCTTTTTGTGAATGTATATGTGTGTATGTGTTTGTGTTTGAATTATTAATCCTTTATCTCGTTTTTAATTTTGAAAGTTATACCGCTTGCGCAGCTGTTTCTAATTGGATTTGTTGCAAGTAAAGTTGCATATTTGTTCGAATTGGTAAAATAGCATAATTGTGTGTTTAACCATTGAAAGCATTTGTTGTATACCTAGTGTTCATCAAACAATTCTTCGACTATGTCAAATGATTAGATACAGCTGTAGTTAGCATGACTAATAGTTTAAAGAATCTGAGATGGAACGACAATACGTATATAAGTTTAAGTTTGTGTTCTTATTGATCAACTATTGTGAATCTTGTGTGGTTTTTGTGTTTAATCTGTGACTACTAAGATATTTGAGTGCCAATCACTACTGTTAATTTGAATACCTTAACGGCTTGAATCTAAACAAAAAAATGATTTTATTGTCACCGACATTTTCCAAATAAGAAAAACACTAAATTTTATATTTGTATTGATTCTCTAGCTACTAACTTTGCTCGATTATTGCCCATTTGGTATTATATTTTTAAATTTTGTTGCAAATAGTGAGCATGAAAAATTTGATTTCAAGCCAAATTTTGTGCTGAGCTGCCTTTTTTGCCTGCCAAAGAGCTTGTCCTCTTTTAATTACTTGTGAAATCGAAAGGATTGATTCATAGCTTTTTGATAATGTAAGCGTATTTGTGGCTAGTTTTAGTAAGGCAAACAAGTTCCTTGGGCACCGCTTATCAATAAAAGATGCAAGGCGTTAGGCCAATAACTTTGTCCGTTCTCTTCTGTGTCGCTGAAAATTAGATTGCTTACTGCTGCCATTATTAGGACAGTAACTGAATTAGAACCCTTACTTAGTTTGGTTCTGAGAACCAGGAGAAATTGCTCAAAGAAAAATATCTATCTTTATTTCGGATATATATATATATATATATATATATATATATATATATATATATATATATATAGCGGTTGTCCAACTTTGTTTTTATTCTCAATTTTAATTAAAATGAGCTCATCTCTAATAGCTTAGTGTTAGAATTATTTGCAGACTCCATACGCTATATATGGTGAGTTGGCTTTAAAGATGCTTTATCAAAGACTTCATAAGAAGTTGGCTGTACTACTGCTTTAATACGTATGGGTATAGGAGATTGCACCGTCCAACATTCCAGTATTTCTTGATAAAATATATAGTGGTGTAAAGGTGTAGTGGCGACTCCTACTAATTAGACGCCAATAAGTATACAATGTACACATGAGATTATACTTTTTTTCCTGCTGATTGTAGCTTATCCTTATGATCCTATTTCATTATCAGAGTTTCAAGCAGCAGTAATTCAAGAACTGCCACATAACCATGAAAGAAGTCAAACAAACATTGCAGTCCAGCAACATCATATTGTTATTTTCAATTGTTACCTACTATTTTGTTTCGGTTGTTAGTAGAAACTGTTTCAAATTATGAGTTGGTCGTGCTGTTGATTCTATTGGAAATTAAATGGGAAGTAAGCATTTTGATTATTTAAATTAAGTTTGGTTAAAACAAATGTCTATCGGATGTGCTTTGCGTTTTAGCTTGACTGTACGTAGTTATTCTACAGTATAACTTAGAATGTCGGATTAGTGTTATTTTAAATCCTAATGTAATATTCATTGATGTATTTTGTCTCCTAGACAACAAAACATTCCACGTTTTGTTTTAGTGTTTAGCGGATCTATTTCTAATCATATAAGATTCGGGAGATTGTGTAATCAAAATTTTGGTTTTGTTTCCATACTCGTGACTAGATTTATTCTCAGATAATTTATCCACTAACTTACCTCATTAGAGCCGAATTTATTTTGATCTTTTTACCTGAATTGCTAAATCATTAGATGTAGTACAATTAAAATTGTGCTTGGCCGATATTCCAGGTTATAATAATTGGTTCATGCTTGTTTAAGAATCTTGCAGAACGGAGTTCTGCTGTCATTCGTCAAAAACTCGCCCACATTTGAAATCCTATGACATTAGACGAATTGTCTTCTGCTGAGATTCCCATTTTTATTGTTTCTTCGGCTGCATTTGCGAATTATACAAATCTCTCTGAAATCATCTGTCTTTTATATGTGCTGAAATACCCTATGTGCGTAATATAGCTCTCGGCGCCCGAACAGTTATGTAAATCGTTGCTATTGCTCGGTTTGATTTTGGTCAAAAGAAGCTGAGTGTCTGGGGACATTATTCCAGATAGAAAATTACGAAAGTATGAATGCCTTTCGGTCGCTTTTTTGTAAGCCATTGTCGTCGAACATTGTTATGGATCACCGCGATATCTATGTTGAATAGCTGGTACCAAAGTAAGTGTGGAGTAGCAATTTCGTATCGGACCGCTAGTACTCGCGATGCACTCGCGTCGTACTTTGACACTTAAATAAATGCGAATCTAGTGGCAAACAAGACTAGGCTGAGAGACTTGATCCAACTACCTCATTAGCCTGGAATCTTCTAGAGACTACTGACTTATATTTTCATTCATGTATGTTTTAATGGTAAGAATATTGTTATGATTTACGGACATTTGGCTAGAAATATTTCGAAGCTTATTAATATTATTTTTGCACAATAACTAGCAGTAAAATTTGAAAATATTCCTTTTTATAGCCAAACCTTCAGGCCGTTATTGGACTGGAATACGTTTTGTACTGTTTTTTCTTGTGCCATATTGTAAGCGCTTTTATTTTAATGAAAATGACTTCAACTGTTCCTAATATGTGAAATATTTTAAATTATCCAATTTGTCCTTAGTTTCGTTCAGTTGGTTATATTAATTTTTCTCGTTTTGTCTATTTTGTTTGCGTTTGTAGTGTTTTTATTGTGTTGGTTGGATTGATTTCTCTCCGGACAGATAATGTAGATTTATGAGAAGCGAAACATGTATTTTTAAGTGTTTGCGTTAATCTCTACGCGTATAGGTTATAACTAGTGTACGTTTTATGTTTTTATGTATACATCTATATCGTTCTCTGTGCGTAGATATGTATATGCGTTTAATCGTGTGTACGCGTGTGATCTGTTGTTCGCACTGATGCCTGTTTATGTGAATAGGGTTGTCAGCAAGAGAAATATAACATTTATAGAAAATTAGGTCTGGTCTGTCGCTTTTTGACCTTTTAATAAAGTACTTTTAAATAGTTGCAATACAAACGTAAGGCATCATTGCACATGGAATATGACACATTGGAAGAATAATACTGAATATTTTACAAACTATTTTATTCTTTCCTCTCTGATTTCAGTACATGTCTTTTCTGCATTCAGTAGTGACAATTAATTTATAAATGCGTTCGGTTTATTGGCATTGTTCAAAATTATGTGGGATGTATGTATGTTTTATCTTCCTCACCAGTTTCAATACAGTGTTTTCGTCCTATTTTTTGCAGAGCGGATCAGTTACAATCTATATTCAGATTAGGTTGATTTTAACGATTGATTGGTATACGATATGTAGTCTAAGATTATTGGTCGAAATTAAGCACTCTTCTTTATTTATCCATTGGCACAGTTTTGTTAAACGTTAACTAGTTTTATGAGAACTCATATTTCAGCTCTTCTGATTAATCATCAGGCGTTTTACCTAACTTTATGAATTTCAGTATATAAAGGATTACTATAAGCAAGATCAATATTTTCATGTATATACACTGATAAAAATTTTATCAGTGGTATTTTCGCCAATATTACGATCGATCAAAAATGGACTTAACTGCATCATGTTAAACGATTGCTAATATCGTATAACTTTTATTAACATTGCGATTGTATATTTAATATTAATAATAAAATTCTTTGTTACCTATAAAATCCCGGATGTTTTCAAATTTAGATGTACGCTCTTTTGATTCTATGGATTACCCGACACAATAGCCTTATCCCGATCACCTAGTGTAGTATAGGATCCACTCGTCTGCCGGGATGGGGTCCTCGTGCACATCACAGTTCTTGGTTAGAAACCCTTAGCGATATGGCAGCGAATCGAGCTCAGTGGCGATCTTGTTGCAGATGTATAGTAGAATCATCTTCGTAACTTTCTTTTCTTAGTAGGGCAAAGTTAGCTGCGAGGTTCGGTTTGTTTATGACGTGATACGGTGAAATCCGCAAGGAAGCTGTGTTGCTGATGTCGCCTTGCCCGAATGCTAACTTGGCCATAATGGTGTTGTGGAGAGGTTTAGTTTGCCTCATTTCTGTGAGTTATCCTGATAAATTTACTCATAGTAGCAAGGTTTTCCTTCTCTCTCTACCCCTCTCCCTCTCGTAAATCTCAATAATAATTTATCTAAATTCACTTATATACTTTTTTTTCACTCCTTATGGTTATATGGCAGTGAAACATTAGTCACTTGACTTTGTGTGGCTGGAAATGATGATGATG
Organism: Eudiplozoon nipponicum; assembly: GCA_029291075.1. NCBI lineage: Eukaryota > Metazoa > Platyhelminthes > Monogenea > Mazocraeidea > Diplozoidae > Eudiplozoon > Eudiplozoon nipponicum. The sequence continues at coordinate 52,810 of JAQBSW010000449.1, forward strand.
ATGAGTGTAGGTTTTTAAGTTTCGTACATTAAACCATATGCATTCTAACAAATCAGTTTTTATTAAATTATAACCATGCCAGTATGTTGCAATTTAGTCATCGCAGCCTATTCTACTAAGTATTTCTCTGTATTGATTTGTGGGAATATTTACTTGCATATTTTAGTAATAAACGACTTCGACTGAACTCACCCTAGCAGAAAATTTTGAGGTACTGTTGAGTGCAACTAGACATGAAAAATGACTTATACACTAACTTTAAATTCAATGGAAGTCACCCGGTATAGCAGTTAACAATACATATCTCCGTTACTAATGCTAAATCCTGGAGCTTCGCGGGCGCAGTTGCTTCTAAGGGAACTTGTTGGTCCTCTAGCATCCTGGTCCACTAAATTTACCATTGGTAGGTTATTGGCTTCCACACAAATTATATAGAATGGAAACAGCTGTGGATAAGTTGGTTCCATAGATTACCTGAAAATGAAACGAATATTTTTAATTATCTTTTTATCTAGTTTTCGTTTGTTTTATTCCATTTCCGGCTTGATATTATACGTCGAATCTCGTTCCTATAAGTTATCGTATAAACGTCTCGGATTCCTCGTGTAAATTAGTTGTACGTACTCATTCGTGTCCCTCTTTTCTGTGAGAAACAAATAGTGCAGGCAGTAGAGCGACATGAGAAAACAAGTACAAAATATCACAGGTTGAATTAAGTGTGTGCTTCGCTATTTTGTGAGCTAAAGCATTAAAGGGAACACGTTATCAATGTTACAAAAACATAAATTTAACAATTTAAAATAACGATAAACTAAAGCAACTCTCCATTCATCCAATTTTAATATAAAAATTTAGGTATATGTGTATTAACGAACTGACGTATTTTGGCGCTTACAGTATCGCAGCCCATAGCCATTCAACATTCTGGTCTGACGACTGATGTGCAATATCTAGTCATCGGCGATATTAGCATGGACCTTACCAAAACTATTGGCATATAACCATCAACCCATTTCATTTGAAACCCCATATTGAGGTTTACTACGCAGTAGCATTAATGTTAAGTGGGTTGTGCCTTAATGACAAAAAAATGTGTCAGGCGTGAGGGGTAAATCTATGCTTCTGGAGGAGGCTGGTCATTAGCGTGTCAAAGCCTGATAACCCTACAGGTGGTGCTCGTTAGCATTATTTGGTAGACCGTCCTAGTGAAGGAAAGTAAAATAAACTGTTTTCAATAAAATGACGATTTTGCATTATTTCTTCATCTTCCAAATAAACATGATTTACACAAAAAATACTTTCTATGCTGCATTTGCTGTCGTACAATTTTAAATTGATAAGCGAAATCATGCTACTACATAAATTCAAATTTTTCTCCTTTGTTTCTACTATCTTAATGTTCAACAAGAAAATCTGGTCGATGCAAAGAATGCTTAAACGCTGATGGAAATTCTAAACCCAATATTATAATATTTGATATCGAAAATACCTCAGAGGATTTACTATTTAAATGTTATAGCTTAGATCTTCACGTCGGTGCATTTCGTTTGCTGACATTGAATTAGTTTCCTAAAGAACGCTTTAAGATATACATCGGCGAAGTTCGAAAGTTATTTATTTGTGATTGCAAATCTAGAATTTGGGCTACTATGATTATTGTATAACAGAATTGTTCCAAGCGGTCTAATGTGAATTTAACATAAAAGTTCCAAACAAACACCCGTCTCTGTGTGATTCAGATGCCCAAAAAAAATCAATATCAAAAATTATTTCGAACTTTGTCCTTTCGTTGAACCTATATACTTTAATGTCAGGGACATCAGATATAGTCTAAGTCACGAGTGATGTGAATGTACAAATTAAGCGATTAAGTGACACAGAGTTGCATTTGAGTGACAGATATGCTTTAAGCTAATTGCGCGTCAACATTTTTGAACGGCTGTTGGAAAGCAGCACAGAACATAGATTATGCTTGTTTGCCACAAACTTGCGTAGCAGTGTGAAGTGTTACGCCACATGGTATCGAGACAGTTTTCATCGAAAATGCATTATGCAGCTATTGACTGCGGACAGCATGTTTGTTTTTTAATCACATATGCCGATACCGACCATGCTATTATCCTTTATAGATTTACAAATGTGCGGAAAACTGATTAAAAATTAGCCTTAAATAGAATTGAGCAAATTCGAACAGCTTCCTTTCCACCAACAAAGATTAATATTTCTAGAATCTAAATTACCTGCTCTCCATGTCAAAAATTTGAACGCATTATGCATGAAGATAAGAACTACCATGGACTTTTGGTATATGATAATTCATTGAAGATACACTAAGACATGTACCAAATTTTTGCTAGTTCTGTTTTTTTTATTTATCTCTTTTGCGCCAACTGTTATCCGATCTAGAACCTTTCTTGACTGTAAAAACTAAATTTGAATGTGTTAGCACTAGTAAACAAACTAAGTTTGTTTCAATACATTCGTGCAATAAGTTGGAGAAAGTCAACGGTCAATAAAATAACGTATCGTATCCATAATCTCATAATCGATGTGTCAAAAAAGCAGGGACTCGAACCTTGAACCATTACTAAACACATTTCTCACTATTTCTTTACTATTTATTATGCCATACGACTTAATTTGTCAATTTGGAATATTTCATAAATATATTAGTGCATTCACACATTTTTACCGATTTCCTAACCGTTTGTTTGATATATCGACTAACGAATTATTTCTTAGAGCATAGATGACGCGTGACTCCATGGATCATGTGTCGATGTTATCTTTGTGCAGTAGTTTATTCTGCTTAAGAGTCATAAACGATTCTGGTTCTACGTGTACTCATCGCTTCATGTTGGCTATTCTGTGTGCATTCCCTTTCATACGATTAAGCGAATTCAAGCCACTTGCTAACTCAAGATGATCTATTTACTTCATACAGATCTTATGTATTCTAGTACCAACCTTCCATATTCTTCGAAGGTAGCATTACGCAGGCCTGCAATATTTGACACTGCTACAAACAACAGTTTCCGTCAAGTTCATCGAAACCGTTTTATGCTGTGATATCCTAATGCCGAGCAGATTATCGTTAAGATATAAATATAAACCACCTAGAAATTATGAAATTTGTTTACTGACTAAACATCTTTTGAGAATTTTTTCTTAGTTGGACCACATCCGGCATACAGATTAACATTTTTGTGTTAAATTTACAAATTGTTATCCTGAAATATATTCCTCAGCACTTGATTTATTTTTAGTATGTACTGTTACTGTAGCCCTAGTTCTCTATCAGGCCACTGCTTTATTTTTTTAGAGCTATTCTCGTAAATCTAACATTGCTCTGATCAGTCTTAATCATACTTGTTGATTCATTGAACATCTTCGTTGATTTCGTTTAATATTACCACTTATAATTACTAGTTGGCGCAGATTTATAATTATGCTATAGTTGACATTCTGAAACGTGTTTCAGAACTTCGCGAAGCTAATGTGAAATGTAGTATCATTATGTAACACAATATTTCCATATTTTTTGTATGTAAACTAGCCATTATTTATGCATACTTAGGTAAATATTGTGCACATGGACTATATTTCAACAGCAAATTTATCAGAATTATTGATCTTGCTTTAAGCACACCACACAGGATGATATAAGCATGAAATAATTAGAAACGCATGTACGTTTATGTATTTTGTGCAAATTAATTTCTCTCATCGATATATTGCCCTGTCCTTGTTCATATTACTTATATTATACTGCTCATATAATATACTTGATCATGCTTTTGTCTTCTTCACTAAACGAACGTGGAATTATTATACAATGCATTATATATTTTCCTTCAAAGACGACAAGAAAATTTAATATGTAGCTTTTATAATAGAGAATGGAGTTTTGAATCATAAGCATTATTCCAATTGTATGACGGTTTGTTGTTTTGGTTATTTTGCACCATCCCAGCTCAATACGTGACCGTAAAGATCGTGTTTATAACCAAAGATAATTTCAGTATCAGCGACATATAAATCGCCGAATCTTAATATACTTCAACCTAGATTTCAAGGCCGCATGTACAAATGGCATGTTCGCTAACTTTGTAAATAATATACGAGCTCCTTAAAGAAACATTTCTGGTCGTGTTTGAGTGTCCAACAAAGATTTACCCGTACTCAATTTTGTAATAGATTCCATAATGGACAATAGGTTAGTCGGCCTTAACTACATATATGTTATTTGGGATACGAGATTCTTTTCAAGTCCTTTGTACAAGATTTAAAATTGGCATCTTTGAAATTGTTACAGGACCGCTCATCACTCATTTCAACTGTGTGGTATCTAGATAGAGGTTTGTAAGTAATCATGTCTCTTTTTCAGTGTAAATATGCTAAGCGCCAAAAATGTAATAGTCTCTTCCAGCCTTCACTTTTGTCTGACGAGAGTTTTTCGAATAAAATATAAGGTTGTGCAAACTGTGCTTCAGTACGAGAAATTTTTTATATGCTAATGTAACGCTTACATGCATTTAACCACAGTTTTTTATCTTATCGGTAACAAATAAGTAACTGATATCCGTAACCTATTCGTGAGTCCGTCAAAGTAGGACTTTCATGAGACAAGAAAATAGTACTATATCAATTGCCATGGTTCGGTTACGTTTTACACATGCCTACATTCATATTGCTTAACAGAGCTCTATTCTCGCAGTAAATGCCATGTTAGTGTATAATAAGAGTGACATATTCTGATATGGCCGAAAATATTATCAACTATAAATTCGGTAGTATATAAACGGTTAGTTTACTGGGATGGAGTCTAAAATTAATTAAAGTCCTTGATTGAAAAACCATGTGCGATATAGTATTAAATCATACTCAGTGCCGATCTTGATGCAGATATCTAAACGGATTGTCTTCTTTTCTGCTCTTTTTTTGTTGGCTGAATTAATTGCGATTTTAGATCTTGTTTATGCCATGATAAATTGAAAGCCACAATACAGCTGTCTTACCTTCGAATATAATTGGCTTAGATTACGTGTTGTTTAGAGGTCTCGGTGGTATCGTTTCTATATGTTGTTAAGTTAGATCTCAATGTAGTTTAGACCCAAAATGATGCATTTTTTTTCTTTAAAGGGTTTTATTTAAATTAAATAGTCTGTCATTTTAAAGATTTTTTTTCTTTCTTAAAAGTTTTTGCTGCAGTGACTCATCAGTTTTAAACTCCGCTTCTGATGATGACGACGATAATGTTGATATTTGTTGAAATATAAATTTTGGTTGTTTTTCGTTTGTATAATTTTTACGGAAATGCGTTGTTACTAAATGTGTTTTTAAGTTAGCCACGTGTTTTTTTATGATCCTTAAATTCGGTATGCTATTATTCCAGAAAATTCTTTATCACAGGCATTTCACGCAAAAATTTACATAAATGATATAAAAACGTGTCCCATTACGTACACACAGTTGTCAGTATAAACTAAGAATTGTATAGTGTAGAAAAGGCAATTCATCCAATAGATCGGTTTTGTCCTTATTGGAAACTAGTCACGTACGGGCCAGCATTTGCCGTGGACAGAGACGAGATCCAAATAATGACGAAACTGGTCTACACTGTCCAATTCTTAATTTATACTAACAAATGTATGTACCTAATGAGTAAGTTTTTTATATCAAGATCGCAACCTTGACTATAATAATTGTTATCCCCGCCCGCGCATCCAATGTTTCTTCATAAAATAAGCGAATATTTCTCAAGCATTTACGTATGTGTCGATCAATTAGGTTATCTGTCCATTTTTAAGTGATGTTTTCCATACTATTAGTTCACTTTTAAAAATGAAAATATGCTTCTAAACAAGTTGTCACTGGTCAGACAAATTTGTAACGCTTTACCAGTTTTGTTATGAAATGCAGTCATTAATCAGCTTAACTTTAATTTCGTGTTGTATTTTTTGCGAGTCTAGTATTTACATAATCACGTTTGTTATAGTTACCTCTTACCAACGTATAATTTGAATGTAATTTGATCGCTAACAAAATTCATTATCCGTATAAAATAGCTTTCGGTTTTGTATCGCAAATGCATAAATACATATATATATATATATATATATATAATGAAATTTTCAGTAGCAGAAAAGCACTCTCATTTTATAGATGTAAGTTTATTCATTTGTGAATTTTTTTGGTAATATAAGGCTTATGCTTAACCGCGCTGGCAATTTACGCACCGAGTATACTTTTTTCCCAATTATACATACATGGATGTTTTCGGCTTTGTATTAGTGAGTTATTTTTGTTTACTTCACTCGTTTTCTTGTTTTATGACATCTGATCATTCGGTTAATTCTCGGTAGTTGCCTACCCATTCGTAGCATACGGTCTGTTTGAGGAAAGTGTACAAATTTGTTCTCCTGCAGATTTTGTACGTGTTTGTTCATTGGTTTGGCATTGTTTGGGTGTGCGTATTTTGTAATTATTTTACAACTTCCATTTCTTGCCTAGCCCGTTATATTTTGCTTCATCTCGTATCTGTTTCTTGTCTGTTCCTTTTTCCATCTGATTTGGTTATTGTCGTATCTGCTTTTCTCTGCAGATATGCAACATGTTTTGGCCTGCTATAAAACCGAGTCGTGTAAAAAACCACCCAGAATGTGTCGCCAAGGTTACTCCTGTCCATTTTTTCACAATGGCAAAGACAAACGTCGACCACCGGACAGATCACGATACCGTAGCACACCATGTCCAACTGTGCGACCTTCGGACGAATGGTTAGACAGTGGTCTTTGCGAAGCCGGAGACACTTGCGGTTTTTGTCATACACGCACAGAGCAGCAATTTCATCCAGAGGTAAGCAGCTTTTCCAAATTTTATAGCGGTTTTTTTATGTGATCGCGGAAAATTAAATCGACCATTGAAATTATGGAGAAATTTTATATATTTTGAATTTTCTCAATTCTTTTTTAAAATGACAATGATCTCACAATATAAACATCTAAATTTTGCCTTGACGATTCATTTTGTTGGTAGACATAACTTTGATATTAATGAGGCCTCAATATCTAGTCTTTTACTATATATATTTTTCCCTCCTTTATACTAATATATATATCCAACATGTTCACAATGCATATAATTTGAATTTAAAATAGCTAAACATGATAATGTAATTTTCTCTTTGGTGGAGTTTGATGACAGAAAACGAAGGTTTATGTTTATTATTTTTCGTTCTTTTCAAATGCACTATACATGCCAATCCGTTTGAAGTGAGTTAGAATATGTGTTAGCGCGCGCGTCGCAGTCTTGTCCTTACTAATAAAAATCTTGCCTCCTTCTAGTCACCGCAAATGCACATCATTCGAGCTTGTAATATGCTATTTGAGCACCATCACTGCAGACGGGAAGTTATCAGTATTGAGATGGGTTTTCTGCTTCTATGCCTCAATGTGTTATCGCGGTGGCGCGAAGGCGTTGTTAGTGTTTTTATCATGCAGTCCAACAAAGTAATGTAACAATAACAGTCTCATTTTTCCAGTGTGTAGAGGCGACCTAGTGTACATTTAAAACAAACACAAATATGAACGCTATAGTTATGCGCCAATAAAGCAGCAGTATATTATGACAGTGTAATGCTGTGTAGTTTCGGTAATGGTTATAGTCCATTCAAGCAAATACAATTTATTTGAGACTAATAAAATTGAGGGCCGCATCAGTGATTTAAAAAACTTATACATTGCAGTTAGGTCTTCATTCGTACGAATTCCGTCATGCTTGGATGTAAAATAAAGGTCAAAATGCATAAGCAAGTGTTACTGTCAATTGCTTCACTTTGTTGTGTGACTGGTGAGAAATCGGGTTGATGCTTATTTGATGTACTCAAAATATATTTTAATAATTATCACAACATACACGATCAATGAATGCTTATATGAAGAACTTCGTGTGTTAATATTTTCCTACATTGCTACTGTAGCTTTCAGTGCTATCGTATTATGTGAAGTTGGTGCACAGAAAGCCAATCACCATATCTATTTCATATATTGTTTGCTAACTAGACCTCAAGTATAAAACTCTCCCTTATATAGACATTGTTTTTCACTGAATAACGAATAATTTTATTTTTACTGTCGAGAACGACTAACTATAGAAGCTTGAATAATTGAAATTTGTTGTTGAAATCTTACTCCCTTATGCAAGCTTCTGCTGGAGCTGATCACAAAGTTGAGATAAGATCTATAAAAATGAATATAGCCCGATATTTTCAGCGCCTTAAGCTTATATTTTTAAACTCTAATTATCTATCTCGAAGAACATAGGCTTAATAGCATCATATCGAGTTAAAATATGCCCTGTAAGCCAATAAAAAAATCTTTTCACAATGTGCGGTATAACTCGCATTCTTTGTAGCATTATGTGATTATTACAATTCTGATTGTTGTTGGATGCAGTATATAAATTCAAGGCGAAAGATTTTCTTTCAACAGTGAGTTGTTTCCTATATTTGCGTATTCGATCAAGTTTTCAGCTTCATATAAACACCAATCCCATTGCATATAACCAGTCGCACAACATAGCTTTCAGTCACACGCACTGACGAATTTCGACTAGTTCTGGTCATTATTACAGTACCGCTGCAAACTGACCAACGAGAATCCAATCGCAATGCATTTTTAAGGAATGGAAATTGAGATATGCGGCTCCCACTGCTAGTAGTCCTGTGCACGGATGATGATCATCGAACATCGAAACGCGAAGTACATGTACCTAACGGTCGTTTTACTTTGTTTGCGGCAGCTTAAATACAGTCAAGCTTACCACATTGATTTAAGGAATTTCTGTCACCGTCAGCGTAATTAGTGATTATTAAATTATAAAAAAGTTGATATTCATTACTTAATAGTAATGGAACAACGGACCTTCAAGTTACGTAAAATATTTGTTAGACTACTAGATATGAGAGCCGTAACTATAATTTTCCTTTCTTATTTTTGCCTTGCGTTTTAATCCACATTGGCCATTTTTCTTTGTTTTCTGATGGTGATCAAAGAAGTTTAAAATGCGTCAGTACGTGTGACTGGCGGTAGTTTTGCGATTTGTATCTGTTTAATTATAATCCGATTGATGCTTATATCAAGTTCTCAAAAATTATTTAAAGAATTCTTATTACCATCCGTGCAGTCAATAATTGTTAAATTGTATAGTTATGAAAAAGTTCGACATGCTACTTTTATCTCATTTTTCAATTTAAACACGTTTTTCGCCTGTATTTTTTTATTACTGATTTATATCTTTCTACTTCTCAAATACTACTATTGTCCTATATAGTTCAAAAGGATGCTCAGGTTATTTCGATCTCGGACGATAATTTTTTTTCGGGGAAATGACAATTTAGAATTTATTGTTTTCCACAGAATTGATTTAATTTCTATTTGTTATGCCTAAACATTTAACTTTCCAACAAAAATATGATTTAGTTTTGTCAGTGAATACATGATCACGTACAATTTGTAACCGATTTTCTCCTTTTGCGCATTCAATAATTGCTTAATTTAATTATATTGCTATAGATGCATATATATATATATATATATATATATATATATATATATGTGTGTGTGTGTGTGTGTACTAGGAAATTTACATTTTGACGAAATATGAGTCTGAAAATATTTAAAATGTAGGAAAAGTTTGTCGTTTAAAAAATTGGCTTAAATGTGTCATCTAGTATATATTTTTTTAAATTTTTCTGAACAACATGACGTTCAACTTATCAATGCCGCGTTTTGCGTACGCGGGTAATAGCTGTACACGGGCAGTTACACAAAGATCCGATTTGTCACTATTTCCAATTTTGTTTTGTCTTTGATCGGGTTGACTCATTTTTACTTCAATTGGAAATGCGGTTCTATCACATCTCTGTTTACTGGCGACGTTTCGGTGCCTACTTTCCAGCACCATCATCAGGCAACACAACACTGATCACAATAGCAGATTTAAGCAAATGTGGATCAGTGTTGTGTTGCCTGATGATGGTGCTGGAAAGTAGGCACCGAAACGTCGCCAGTAAACAAAGATGTGATAGAACCGCATTTTCAGTTGAAAAAAGAAGAATTCAATCCGATGAAAGACAAAACAAAATTGGAAATAGTGACAAATCGGATCTTTGTGTAACTGCCCGTGTACAGCTATTACCAGCGTACGCAAAACGCGGCATTGATAACCTGAATGCTTACACACCGCAAAATATTGAGTTCAAAACCTATTTGAGGATCAAATATGACGTTCAACTACAATATGGCTTTGGATTAAAATGGATTGTGCAGAAATTACTATTAGAGTAGGCGGTTTTGATCCAGAACTGACGTTCGTTCAGTGACACACATATCGCTTCCTGATTAGATTTCGCCTGGTTGACATTAAGTCTTACTGACATTTCCTATTGTATGATTGTTTAAAAGTATTGAGTTTCTCGTCATTACCTTTGATTTATATGAAAATTTTATTCATTGCTGTGTATATTTAGTAAACGTTTGCGAGGAGCCAGGGTGCTGTAATCAAAATATTACTTTGCACCACATATCTCCCCATCATTCTATAGCCGATTCTTCAGAATAGTCCGGCATCTACAATGTAGGTTAGGCTTCTTCAACTGTCTGTGTAGTTCGTCTTATACCAAAATTGACAATTTTTTATGAAAAAAAGCAAGACAACAAGAAATAAATTTATTTACATTCAGAAAAGAATATCTCACAAAATCGTGTTCATTCACAGTAGGCACAATATTTGTGTTTAAACCTACACATTTCCTTAGAGCTACATTCTAATTGGAATATACTCAAATCAAAATACTCTATTTTGGTGCACTTAATGTCGTTACCTAGACGCTTAAATCCATATTATAATCGTTTATTAATTATTAAATTAGAATACAAATATAGCCTGTTCTAGAATTGATTAAGCTAGACAGCCAGCGCTATTTCTTACTGCACTGCTACTATTATAATTACGCCTATTAATTTATTTGTTCTATATTTATTGAATAAATAACATTTAATGATCTCTTTTTTAGCAGAGATTTAAGAAGACGGTCAATGTTATGTTTATGTCAAGCTGGTAAACTTGGTTTAAAGAAATGTTATGCCTAGCTGCACTACCACTATCTCTTTGGCAAAGAATGCTGTTACACGAAATGTACAACTAAATCTTGTCCATGGCTTAATTTTCAATCTGACATTCAATATTAGTCATGCCGGTTCTTTATTAGTCATGCCGGTTCTTTATTAGTGTTGCATATCTCGTAATTAACTAATAACACCTTGAAGTATTACTGGCACTAGTGCTTCTGGTGGCATACACATCGAGTGAGTTATTGTTAAATACTGTTTGTTGCGAAGAACTAATATATATACAGAAGTATGTATTAGGTTTGCGAACCTAGTAACTAAAATTGGATTCAGTTGTGATCAGAAGGATAAACCAAGGCAGCATGAACGGAAAGTATAATCTCATGCACATTCGTTTCGTGCTTACTGGCGACTCATCAGTGGGAGCCGGTATTTTTCCTTTAACCACTATATATTTGGTAGAAGAATGTGGAATAATAGTTATTGCTTTGCTTGTCATTAACGTTTACTCCACGTGCATAGAATACCAAAAACCGTGGTTGCCTTGGATGATTGTTTTGAAACGAAGGAATACTTCGCTTCCTCGTATAAAACACAGATCGTTATGAAGAAAATGTGATAAGCTTCCTCGTGTAATTTGAAGACTTCGTAGAAACTAGGTAATTAGCTTTCTCGGTTTCAATTTAGATGCACAGTATGTACACCGTAAAAATGCATTCAAAACAATAAGTAACGCTGTTTTTCACAGCTCACGTTCTTCAATCAATACATTTACTTTAGTATATCTAACGTTAATTGAGAAATACATTGTGCATTGTAGTATAATTTTATTATTAACTAGGTTTGTAAATCACAGTACAAGAAGGTCATTTTATTTTCAACATAATTCAATTAGACTGTGATATCCGATACTTCATACTGTAAATTAAACAAAAACTAGCAATTTCATGTCGATTATATACATACATTATAAACTAACAAACAGGAGGCGTGAAACGTGCGTTCTGACACTTCACCAATTATATTCAATTCGTGTACGGACCCTTAATTTATTTATAAGTTTATCATATATTGTATACAAGCAATTGCTACATCTAATGGATATTTATAGCTGCAGATCCGCAGTTAACACACACACACACACACACTGTATATATATATATATATATATATATATATATATATATATATATACGTATACATATTTTGATTTCACATCGTTATGTTTACTCGTACAAATTACTCTTTCTAAATTAACGAAATAAAATTTAAAGTGCATTGTTGAAATTTGTTCTCCAGAGTTAGCGATATATTCCTTTTCAATTTTCGTAATCTTTTGTTTACGATGACGTGTGCTACCGCGATTTGTACTTTGATTGGCGATCCAAATATCTCGCAAAGATTTTAATTTTGTTTATTCAAACTAATTTTTCTGGTTTTTTTCCATAATTTTTCGAATTCAATATTAATTTCATCATCAGGTCTCCTTCCAATTATTAATTTTGAAGAAAATTCTACCTACACAACAAATATTTTTCAATTAATGTGTGATCATCCTGCATGCTTATTCAGTATGATTAGTTTATGTTCTTTCTGAATAATGTTATTTCTGCCGGTTAGTATGTTTTATTCCGCGTTATCTGTGCTTCATTTTATGAATGTTTTTTCGTGACTCGTATTTTCCGCCAATTTCGAATTTTATACTGACATAGACCGAGATCTAGACTTCCTGCACGTTATGCTCCGGGGTAGTTAATGAGGCAAAAGAAACCAGACCTACCCACTGAATCCTGTTTTCCACTAGATTCTCTCAAATGTACACCCATTAATGTATCTCTTCCTAGGTTAGGATATGGTGCGGCATGATTTAGTAACCGATAACGCGAATAATAGTATGAGCTCAGGAGATGGTTGGCCTAATCGTCTTGCAGCTCCAGCCAGACACCGAAGTTGCTTCTTTGGATTGGCAAGCAGAACGTGAAATGATTTTTTATTCAAGGTTGCGATCTTGTTATAAACATCTGACCCATTTTATACTTAAATTTGTCAGTATAAACTAAGCTTTGTATGGTGTGGTAAATGCAATTCATCCAGTAGACTGGTTTCTTCCTTATTTTGATCTCATATAATTTACAGAATTAGCCGCAAACAGGGCTCGAACCTGGGCACGTCCGCTTCTGAATCATTTGCTTTAACCACCGAGCTACTCTGCAGCTCACTAAAGACAATTTTCAGTTATATACTTACCAACTTTTCTTGGTTAACTTTTTCTTTAGTTTGAACCTATATAACATCCTATTAACTAGAGATTAAATTGAATTTTTCAAATATTGCTTCAGCCAGCACATGAGTGATGCTGGAAATTACCTGAACCAAACGAAGCGAATACATCATTTTACAAAGATGACAGTTACTTACAGATATAGCGAACGATGTTCAGAGTTCGCGGTATAAAGGAGGATTGAAAATATGATTGACTTGATATCTTTTAACTTTGCAAATTAGACGTTCGATTCCTGAGTAGTTTTCTTGATTCGATAGAGATAATTGCAGCAAGGCTTATATATCGGCAAATCCCGAACGAAGCCGGATTCCTTGACGACTGGCATCTAGGCGCCATTAAGCATGATCGTAGGTTCCTGATCAAAGTAGGCTTTAACGAACATTATCTATTCATTTAGTCGCAGACTGTACAGGATGAACAATTATAAGCGAAGCTTATGGTCCTCTGTATCGCGTTTTCCCTTTTCCGTCATCAGAACAGCATCGTCATGGTATTCGCGGTCAATAAGTCAATAACCACCACAAATCTCCAATTCGCGGACAGTTGTGGTGACTTCGAAATAGACGGCATCGGAAACAATTAAACAGAATGGGTACAATTACACATCATTTTTGAATGACGGAGGCAATGCAAATGTCCATAGAGGTAATTACTAGTTTAAAAGCGGGATGAGGAGTTATTATGACAGACTATGAGCGATATAGCTTATTGACGTATACGCCGTCATTAATATTAGCTCATCATACTAACTTGCGCAGCACAAAATCAAATGCGACCAATTATTCTCAGGAGCAAAGATGGTGGGTCGTTGATATCGGTGGTGCAATTTCAAAGTACAACAAAATGCATCAGTTCTGTGCACGCATTCTATACCTGATCTAAACCATGCCTTTGTAAGCCTAGTTCGCTTCTTTAGTTCTTTGCGTCCACTTTTGATGCAGCGCAGAGCAAATTGACATTACGGTAGTTTTCAGAAGTGTTAACATCTCCTTTCAGATGCGCATCTCAACAGAAAACTTATTTTTTGGACGGATTTTTTCATTCTGTTTGCGATGATGAGCTTCAACATTACTGTTTGAGCCCTATATTTCGCCGCAATTATAAATTCCGTCCGACTTTGTTTGTTTTTTATCTATCCTGCTAGACTCAACAGACAGGGTGGCGCTATGTATCTATCGCGCCGAACGACGCAGTATAGCATTATTATTATTTTATTCTTAAATTCATTCTCAGTGAGAATGAACGAATTGTATTCATTCTTAGATGGCCTGCCACCCAAGGCTGATGAGCACTGTCTGACCGTTGACCTAAGATTGTCTGTAAATCAGTTAGTAGTTTCAATTGTGCGGCGATTGTCTTTGTCCCTTCAGTTACTTGTTGAACGGGAGCTAAGCCTGGATTTGCAGAGGCTATTTGAGGCTTCACTTTTCCTTTTGGTGCTACACAAGGTGTTTGCATCCACTGTCAACCTGATTATTCTAGATATTTTGACTTCCTTTTTCTGTGTCGCACTACTTTGAAATGATAGTTAATCTATTCCCTGTCGTGCGACATGTTTCTTTGAGAGGCTTTTTGAGACGCTTGCCATAAGTTTACTGGCTGTGAAGAAAGCTGCAGCACAGGATTTCTTTAGAAAATACAGCGGCTGGAATAAAATATTGAAAAGCAAAGTAACAAAATAGCTATGCATCATTAATATATCAGAATTGAGGGTTATGCATTAATGTGAATATTACGTCCATGCATTAAGTTTGCAGTCTGGTAAGGGCAAGTCTTTGTAATACACGTTTATTCTAATACTAAAATAAATTCTAAATAAAATTGGAAAGTTTCATTTTGTTTAATCGTAATAATGTTTTTCACACACAAGTAACAATCTCGACGAAGTTTTATCTAAAAATACTAAATGAAACTGTAGTCATAAGGGATTATAACAATTAAAAAATATGAAATTTTGGTAAAAAAATTAATTGTAGCTATTGCACTCTAATAAATATGTGAGACCCCTTATTTATTATGAGAATAATTTTACAATACACCGATATATCTGAACAATTTATTCATGCAAATGTCCCTTAAACAGAATTACAACCAGTTTGACCAACCAAGGCACAAACCGTCCCAGTAATGTTCGTATACAGCTATCCGTTCTCGTGTAAACTTCGAGTTTGGATGCTGAAGAAAATTTTTGCCATTGTGGCCTCCTAATATATGCTTTGTGTTGGGCTTGGATATAAATCTATTTAAGAAAAGATTAATTTGAATCCAAATTATATATTTAAAGCAGAATTTGGTGGTCTGGAATTTTACAACCGATTACACAATATTAAAACCCTATTTTACATACATTTTTCAGTATAAATTAAGAATTGTACGGTATAGAAAAGGCAATTCATCTAGTAGACCGGTTTCTTTAATATTGGAAATTCATCACGTACTGTCCAGAATTTTCCGCGGACAGGGCTCGAACCTTAGCACGTCTGCTTCGGAATCTTTTGATCTAATCAATGAGCCATCCTGCCGCATGCGTAATGAGTTCCCAATAAGAACGAAACCAGTCTGCTAATTGAATTACTTTTCCTATGTTATAATTTGCTTATTTTATATTGACAAATGTATTTACATAATAGGACAGGTGTTATATTAAATCGCAACCTTGATTTAATTAATCGTTATAACCGTTCACAAAATCCATGTTCATTTAACTAAAACCTAATGTTTTGCTTTTTATAATGATGCTAATAGAACACTGAATACTGTGTGTTACTACTGATTTCTCTATGAAGGCTTTTCTTTAGATTTCGTCTACTTGGCCACGTATTAATTTCGAAAGAAGCTTGGTGTTTTGTAATATTTAACCAATACGTAAATATTTTAGAATATAAGCTTAAATATCTTATTTCTGCTTTAGTTATGAGACTGACATCCGCTTACATAATTTTGGTTAATATTAGCTAATTGTCATTCGACTTGCTGCCACAATGTATCTTTTTAGATAATAGTGTTATTTATTATGAATGAACATGTGTTTAAAAAATGTACTTTCAAAATTTGGCTCTCATTACGTTTAGCCATAATGGCAAATTTTTACTTCTAGTTTTAGCCTTCTAGGCCTTCCTGTCAATTCTTAATGATTCCCATTTTTCTCTAATCATTTAATGTTTGTTCTGTTATGCTAGTTTTAGTCTACAAAGTGGACCATTGTGTGTGTGTGTGTTATAACTTTAGCACACGTGAATGATGTTCACATACACGCATATATATATATAAATGTATATAGATGCCTGTGTGTATCTTAAGTAGGTGCATAACACGAACACTAGTGATAAAGCATGTGGTCACATGCTTCAACCAAACGTTTGACCTTAATCAGCTGATTTCTTTGCAACTTTTCTCTTTTTGTGTTAATTGCGCGCAGCTTTGCTATAGGACGAAATTTGCTGTTTGTTTTCGTGCCTGTATTCTGCTTGAATTCAATTATTATTACGTTTTATTGTTTTTTTCCGTTTAGATACAAAATTAGACTTTCTCTGTAGTTTAGAGCTGTTTGTATTGCATTCACAGCAAGGTGAAAACCATAATTTAGTATTTAGTAGTATTTTTTGTTTCTTAGATATCAGAAGGTGTAGGAAAACAAATTTATATTGCAGGTTAGAGTATAAAATATGAACGTGAGACGTAATCTGAATGATGCGTCTTTGATTCTTTTACTTTTTACGATTGTGAAATTCTACCTTTAGTATTTTCAGTCAAAGGTAAAAATTAACTACGGTATTAGAAATGAAGTTTTTAATCGATAAAATCATTTCACTTTACATTGAGCATATTCGAGGTGTTTTTGTTTATATAAATTTTATTTTGAAAACAAGATTTAATTAGTTAAGATTTGTTAACGTTCACGAATTAGTATATCTATATCGAAACAGCATCACTTTTCTAACTTATCAGTTTTTCATTAATTTTGCGCAATTAGTGCTAAAAATTTGTATTATGCTCGTTCATTATCATGATTCACCCAAATAGGAATGAGCGGATATATGTTCCTCTACAATTCAAACGATTGAATTAGCAATGTCGCCATACTATATTTTGTATGCCGCTGGACTCCACATTTCCGGCCTGCCGACCGGCAGGCATTAGCTAATCAGCCCAGAAATGGTAGCGTGAACCTTTCAGGGTGAAATGGGATACATCAATCTTCCCTTTATATGCGAAGCTTTGAGTTTAATTTAACTACACAATAACACATTTTGTTAAAGGTTTACTAGCGGAATGAGAGCATGTGTGCCAGATGCGAATGACGGGCTTCGGCTGCTTAAGCAAACTAGCCATTTCTATCTGGCTAGATAAGGCTCAGGTTAGTATGGCAGATTATGTAAATGAAGGGAATCCTTAATACACATCGTCTCCACTAAGTGTTCTTTTACGACTTACATACAACTATGAAAAATGCGAACTATAATGAATCGATATCGCATCAGTCGTCGCGCAGGACAAAGTAGTCGCTTTACCTGCTGAGTCATGCCGAATGCATAGGTGAACTCAGGCTGCTGCATACACTTTCGTCTCGAATTCTGCGTCTTCCTTCTTTTCTCTTCTCAATCAAACAATTAAGGTAATTAGGTGCTATAAATACGATGAGTGTTAATCGTACCACAGATTCCATTTTTCGGATTGCCAAATATCGAGAATAGTTCAAGTAAACTACCATCCATTTAACCTAGGTTAGGCAGCGCACTTAATGTGCAAAGATTGAATCAACCAGGACAACACGAAGCTATCGTACGTACGATGCATAAATTAGAAATCGATATGTTGCGTATTATAATCTAGTGTGCAGTATCCGACGAGTCTGACAAAGTTGGATGCACTATCCTTGTCTACACGTTATCGGCTTCAAACATCTGATTCCATGGAGTTTTCTCAAACCGATCAATGAGGCGTCGATATTGCCCTTAGCTCACGAGCTGAAGCTGGTCTACCTGAATGGATCTTTCTAAACTGACGACTTTGTGCGATAAGCTTAAATATATCTATTAAAACTATGCCTTCGAAGGCGTATACTTTGATTTGTCAATGTTAAATAGCAGATTACATTCCTGCGTCAAAGAGTCAGTATATGAAGAAGGTATAAAACATTTGCATTCATAATTATAACTAATGGTACTTCCATACATAATAGTAACCATTACTTATTAAATTTATATACTTATTGTTTTTTGTTTTTTGAATTTGGACATTTATGTTCGTGCTAGGAAGTACATGCTTTTAACAGATTACAACATTTCGTTCATCAGATTTTGACTACTTCATTTATTAAGTTGGTAATTGAATTGAACTGCTATAGGCGTGGTTTCGTTGCTTGCTGATTAACATTTGCGTGGCTCTACAATTAAATTTTATATTTATTTTCGCTTTGATGTTGTTCTAGCTCTTAATATGTAGGCACTTAGGACATAGATATTAAAAATGTAATTTTAATTTAATATAGCAGCAATAATTGTATTGTTAGGAATACTTTCATAAATACGGGGAATGAAAATTACTGGAAAGCTTAAAGAATAATGTGATATGAAACATGTTTTATTCTGTGCAGTTTGATTTATGCTGATAAGATTTTTTCTACCACATTATATTTATGCAGATTTACAAATCTACACAGTGCAATGATGTGCTCAACACCGGTTATTGCCCACGTGGTCCATTTTGTGCGTTTGCGCACTGCGACAATGAAATGACAATCGGCCGAGAATTCACTCAACAACAGCAGCAACAACAACAACAACTGCAGCATCAAACAACGCAAAAGCAGACTGGTGGCATTGGATCAGTTGCTGGGTCAGCAGCTCCTTGCAGTGTTCAAAAAGCCTGTTCGAACGACATTGCAGGCGGATTAGCATTGCAGCCGATTGGAACTTTTCAATCGCCATCGTCGACAGGGCTGAGTAGCTCGGCCTCGACTGGAGCATGTAAGTTATCGACCATCATTGGTTGTTTTTTCTACTGTTACTGAAACGTTTTGCTGAATTGTTCAACTTCTCAGGAATTTTGTCTACTTACTCGTGTTAAATAAATTTCCACATCTTTTGAATCTCTTATTTTATTTGTATACATCAGTTATTTTAATTCCATCTGCTCTGACTTGATTATTATTATTATTATTATTATACGTAATCAATTGTAGTTCCAATTGGATGTTTTGGTAGAATGGGTATATTAGTGAAGTGTTTTTCCAACGCAAGATTTCTTAAAGTATTGCAGCAATTCAAATAACATTAATAATCTAAATTGACGATTTTTTATTTATAGTTGGTAATACTAAATCAAATATTGCATAATGCTGAGTGCCTGAATTTAGACTCCCGTGAATTCCTCGGTGTTAAGAGCCGGTATTACGCCCTTTAACCACTATATATTTGGTAGAAGCATGTGGAATAATAGGACGGACTGATGAGTCGCCAGTAAGCACGAAACGAATGTGCATGAGATTATACTTTCCGTTCATGCTGCCTTTGGTTTATCCTTCTGGTCACAACTGAACTAATTTGTTACTAGGTTCGCAAAACCTAATACATACTTGCATATATATTAGTTCTTCGCAACAAACAGTATTTAACTGTAATATATTGAATTGAATGATGTCATGCTTACCGCGAAATGTGATAACTGATATCGATGAAGGCCAGAGTGTATGGTTTAACTGGAGTAACAGGTGTTCGGAAATTGTAATTCTCAATTTGGGTGAACTTTAGCATAAATTTATATCCATCAGGTTGGTATCATGTACCGACTCGGAAACCATAGTGTTAGTATCCGGTACACATCGATTTCAAAAAAGGTATCAGTTACTAACACAATAGCCATAGTGTTAGTATCCTTTACAGACTCGGTATATATATATTATATAGTGTGAGTTAGCATTGAAGTCGTATTGTCGTTGACTTCAGATTATGTTAGCTTCACTAATACAGGTTTACACATTCGTCTAGGAGATTGTACCGTCCTATTATTCCACATTCTTCTACCAAATATATAGTGGTTAAAGGGCGTAATACCGGCCCTACTGATGAGTCGCCAGTAAGCACGAAACGAATGTGCATGAGATTATACTTTCCGTTCATGCCTTTGGTTTATCCTTCTGGTCACAACTGAACTAATTTGTTACTAGGTTCGCAAAACCTAATACATACTTGCATATATTAGGTCTTCGCAACAAACAGTATTTAACTGTAATATATTGAATTGAATGATGTCATGCTTACCGCGAAATGTGATAACTGATATCGATGAAGGCCAGAGTGTATGTTTTAACTGGAGTAACAGGTGTTCGGAAATTATTGTAATTCTCAATTTGGGTGAATTTTAGCATTAATTTATATCCATCAGGTTGGTATCATGTACCGACTCGGAAACCATAGTGTTAGTATCCGGTACTCATCGATTTTAAAAAGGCATCAGTTACTAAAACAATAGCCATAGTGGTAGTATAATTTACAGACTCGGTATATATATTATATAGTGTGAGTTAGCATTGAAGTCGTATTGTCGTTGACTTCAGATTATGTTAGCTTCACTATTACAGGTTTACACATTCGTCTGGGAGATTGTACCGTCCTATTATCCAACATTCTTGACCAAAGTATATAGTGGTTAAAGGGCGTAATACCGGCTCCTACTGATGAGTCGCCAGTAAGCACGAAACGGATGTACATGAGATTATACTTTCCGTTCATGCTGCCTTTGGTTTATCCTTCTGGTCACAACTGAACTAATTTGTTACTAGGTTCGCAAAACCTATTACATACTTGCATATATATTAGTTCTTCGCAACAAACAGTATTTAACTGTAATATATTGAATTGAATGATGTCATGCTTACCGCGAAATGTGATAACTGATATCGATGGAGGCCAGAGTGTATGGTTTAACTGGAGTAACAGGTGTTCGGAAATTGTTGTAAGTCTCAATTTGGGTCAACTTTAGCATAAATTTATATCCATCAGGTTGGTTTCATGTACCGACTCAGAAACCATAGTGTTAGTATCCGGTACACATCGATTTCAAAAAAGGTATCAGTTACTAACACAATAGCCATAGTGTTAGTATCCTTTACAGACTCGGTATATATATTATATAGTGTGAGTTAACGTTGAAGTCGTATTGTCGTTGACGTTAGATTATGTAAGCTTCACTATTACAGGTTTACACATTCGTCTAGGAGATTGTACCGTCCTATTATTCCACATTCTTCTACCAAATATATAGTGGTTAAAGGCGTAATACCGGCTCCTACTGATGAGTCGCCAGTAAGCACGAAACGAATGTGCATGAGATTATACTTTCCGTTCATGCTGCCTTTGGTTTATCCTTCTGGTCACAACTGAACTAATTTGTTACTAGGTTCGCAAAACCTTATACCACTTTTGTTCAATACGCCAGACAAAATACTGACCACCTCTTTCAAGAGTCAATCGAGTTAACTGTCGTTATGGTTTGGTGGCACACGACGTTCAATGTTCCGCACTAAGTCCACCATGTGTATTTAGCGTTTCTCGATGCGGAACGAAGAAGTTTTCATCGCCAATTGGTTATATTATAATTATTCCGGGAGTCGCATGTAAGCAGATCAGCAACATCATGAAGTCACACAAAATCCAATGGTAACTAATGTTTCACTGCCGTATAACAAAAATCAAAAAGATTATTTATAATTTGTATTATATATATATGACAAAAATAATTTAGACACAAATTGTTAATGAGATTTACGAAAGAGAGAGAATATATCTATCTTGATGACTCACAGAAATGAGGCAAACTGAACCTCTACACAAATCAATTATGGTCAAGTCAGCTTTAAGGCAAGGAAACATCAGCAATACAGCTTACTTGCGGGTTTCACTGTATCACGTCATAAACAAAACTAAACCTCGCAGCTAACTCTGCACAACTAAGAAAAGGAAGTTACAAATATGATTCTACTAGAAATCTATAACGAGATCACCACTGACCTCGATTCGATGCCATATCGCGCATGGTTTCTAACAAAGAAATGTAATGCGCACGTGGACCACTTCATGGCAGACGAGTGGGTAATATACTACCCAATTTCGATGTAACTGACTACAGCTGTTTCTGTCATTCAAAATCTGCCCACCTTGTTTCTTACGCCAATCTGGTGCTGGATGACAACAGAGCTTTACTGGGCGATCGAATCGAGGGAATACGCATAATGTGACTGTATCAACGGAGTTGATGGAACCTTGTTTGTATTTGACATATGTCAAAGTTAGTTATTCGTTGTTGGTAACCAACATATGCTATACTTCTCAAACAATGGGGGTCAAATGCCTGTAAGCGTCTAAATCAGCTCTAAGGGGCCAAGTTTCACTAGCGTATAGTAAAACTGCGCGTACATATGCATTTCAAACACGATCTTTAAGGCAAAGTGAAATACTCGCTACTCTAGCTTTCGCGATTCTCATACTTACCCCGCCAGACATATTACCTGAGTTATTCATAGAGCTCCGGTGTATGTAAACCTGTCAACTATGTCTAGCTCTTCACTCTGCAGTCGCAGAGTTGGAGTGACCGGTGGATTGATCATGTAAAATTATCTTATATTTAGAGGGTGCTAATTTCATCCCAAAAAGCTAATGGATTCAAGAGGGCCTGAGCAGAGTCGTGATCGTCAAATAAAAGTACGATATCCTCTGCGTAGTCAAGATCGCCCCGTTTACCGCCCGAGAGATCTTCAACACCTGCATCCTGAATGTGTGAGAGTGTTGTTTATAATAACATCGATTACAAAATTTAACAAGAAAAGGGAAATGGACAGCCTTGACGAACACCACTGCTGGTTGTAAAGGTGTAACTTAATTCATTGTGGACTCTAATGGGACCAGAAGTATTTGTGTAGTGAGCGCGTACAATATTTAAAAAATTTCTGAGCACCAATTTTCGACAAAATATCGAATAATACATTGCGATTCCCCGATTCATATGCACTCTTGAAGTCTAGAAGAACGAATATTTTTGGCGGCGTTATAAATGTCACTGTCCAAGAACACCTTAACATAAAATATTATCCACACAAACTCGTTCTGAGCGGAATCCGGCCTGCCCTTCTCTGGTGTGTGATTCACATTAAGCGCTATGATGATGTAGTAAAATCGAAGCAATTAACCAAGACATGACTGAAGACCAGCTTATTCCACGATGGTTATCACACGAATTACGATTGCCTTTTTGGAAGAAAGGAATGATGGCCGACTCTTTACAATCAAGTGGTGTGGCCTCCTCATTCCATATGATACGAAAAAGGCGATTCAACGCTCACAAAATTATATCGCCACCATCCTTAAACAATTCCGAAAGCAAATTGGCAGGGTCTACGGCTTTGCGAAGATAGGATTGCATCCCGTATTTATAACTCTGATAGTTCTTGCAGACTAATATTCCGCACTGATAAAGGCATGATTTCGGAAATCGTAACTGAGGATGGTGTCCTAGAAAATTTATCTTTGAAGTGTTCAGTCCACCTATTGAAACGACTTATTTTATCGGCAATTAGATGGTTGCTACTTTCATTTATAGTTCCGCTATCTTTTAATATTCTCGGATCTGTTGCGCGAATAAATTGGGAAAAAACTGACTATTACCTGGCGCGAACGCTCCTTCCATTTCTTCAACCTTTCTGGTCCAAAAGCAATCGAAATCGACTTTTAGACTGTGATTAAGTTGGCATCTTACATTTCGTCGAGTATTATTATAAGCCAAACCAGGTGGAATTTGACACCTTGTTTCGAGTATCTCCAAAGATTTTACCGAGAACCAATTATTATTGCAGGGACCTACACTGTCACACACGGTAGTATCTGCATGTACATAATTGAAATTATGTTAGTCCAATGTAAATTCGAATTTTTGCCATTAAAAACAGTCAGATTTGTCTTTAGGATTTCTTCATACTTTTTTAAGGATGGTTATTCCAGTTTGCTTACATCTATTTTGGGTTTATTCTTATTTATTTTAGTGCAAATCTATAACCAATAAGTGTATGATCCGAGTCGACACAAGTATTCAAATAAAACTGACATTCCCGAATGCAACCATGTTATCTATAACTAAATGCTACATGATCTATTTGAGGACACCGTTGTCCGGGAGCTGAATGATACTATGTGTCGCTACGTCTAACATAACTTCTGAAGTTTGTACTGCTTAAATATAATCTTTGTTCCGCAGCTATCCAAAAGCCGTTCACCATTTGCGTTGTGCATCGAGCTTAAAGTATATCTTCCGCCTAAATAAAATTCTTCGTTAATAAAACGCCAAACCTGAGCATTCATGTCACCAATAACCAAGACAATATCTGAACTTCGTGCTCTACGTAGTAAGGAGCCTAGTTTGGAGTAAATAGCGTCCTTGCTTTTGTTTGTGCTGCAATCGGTAGGAGCATATGCGGATATAACGTAAAAGCACCGCTGATTACGTTTTTGACATTAGCTTTATTAGATTTGTTTAAACGTGCCACACAAAGTCGGCTTTTACAAGGATCCATTCAATTAAGCAAGCTTCAGTTCTTGTGTTAACGACAATACCGACGCTCCGTTTACTTCGTAGAACCAGATGTTCGAAGCCAGCACAAAGTTCTGTAATGCACGTTGGCTCCTGTTTGCTGGTTTAAAATACGCAATATT
The DNA here is from genome assembly GCA_029291075.1 of Eudiplozoon nipponicum. Taxonomy (NCBI): domain Eukaryota; kingdom Metazoa; phylum Platyhelminthes; class Monogenea; order Mazocraeidea; family Diplozoidae; genus Eudiplozoon; species Eudiplozoon nipponicum. The sequence continues at coordinate 77,928 of JAQBSW010000449.1, forward strand.
CAACGATTTTTAATTTATCCAACGTATGTGCAAGAGCTTCTTGCTGTCCAAGTAGTTTTAATGTTCGCACATTAATACAACGACGTTAAAAACTGAACTTAATTTAATGACGAAAAGTTCACTTAAACTATTTGCGATATTTGGCTCAATGATATGATAGACACAAACCATATTCATAGTATCTAAAAGTGCGTCATTGTTAGATTGGGAAAAGGAAGAAGAAAGAAAGGAGGACGAATCGGAGATGAAGGTGCTTGCAGTAGCCTGATTTCACTTATCTAACCTGCCAGATTCGGCAGATGAAGCGACCGTATTTATACTGCGTGACGGCCGATGCAATATATGTGAAGATGGTTAGGATTCGGAGTTTTCCTTCTCTTAAATAGTCTGCCAAACAAGGCTGATGAGCACTATCTGCCCAAATACCCGGGACCAAAGTTTACTTCAGCTGCCAAAATATGCCTTTTGTGTCTATCATTTTGTCACTACAAGTTTAACAATGAGCGTTACTGCGCAGTAAGACGTTCTCGGGGCTTCATATGAAACGGGATGATGGCTGTATCCCTTTAGACCTGTCAAGGTTCATGCTACCATTCCCGGGCTGACTAGTTTGGGCACGCCGATCGTCTCCCGGAATTTTTGTCGATAAAGGCCAAACAACTCCATTTGCACACACCTTATACAAGTAGTTTGCTTGAACTTGGGGTCAACGTCTGTTGCCGCCGAAAATGTAATTAAAATCAAAATGTACATGCAGTGGATGAAGTAAATCCACTCAGTCCAACAAAGCCAAGTTCAAAATCAGAGTCAAAACCACAGCCGAGACCCGAGCTGATATGTTGCCTCGTTAGCTGCAAGTGTACTTGTGACTGTCTCAAACTTCAATCTGTTGGTGTTTCGTTACCATTTAAAAACGAAAAATCTTGTTTTGCAATGACCCTGTCTCCTTGATGGTCAATCGCTAACCCATCGTCGTTCTTATTCTTATCTTCCTACATCAGCGCGTTAATTGCAGAATAAACTGGCAATAACATAAATGACTCGGAAGCCGAACCAGACAGCATCAGATTTGGTCGGCCAACAGATTGACCACCATACATAGCTACCTGCCTAATGTTGTTTCTGTCACCGATCGTACTAACAGTAACACCAATGTAAGTAATAATTTTAGAACTCGTCAAGAAAATTATGCGGATGCTGATGCCGAGAAAGTTTCTGTAACTGATGTTGAATCATAGGCGATAGTGCAAAATCGTGACTTGGATTGTTAGAATGTAATGACAAATGAAACCCCATTGACGTTGATGGACTTAGAAGATTTTATTATGTTAAATTTCTAAGATTTGGGGAACTGTAAGCACAGCTTTTTACACCTATCTTCATAATAGTTAAACTTAGCCGGCACTAACTGACCTATAATTGAATGTGTTAGATCAGGACCATCTTTATTCATATTCGGGTAGTATTTGATTATTAAAAAAATGAGCTTTCAACTCGAGGACCCCATTTTTAATCTTTGTTATCTGGTTTGCACTTACCCTGAAAGTCCATGTTCCATTTTTATAATGCACATTGGCCGGTGCAGCTAATAATCGTTATTTGTTTTATTATACATCGTTAAATGTGAGCTATAATGTTACCCTATCTTATTAGCTATAGATAATTTATGGTTGAGTGTATCCCATCGTTGATGGGTTGCCCAATGTGTGTGATTTTGAAGGACCAGAAGCTATTTACTTGTGAAGCTAAAACTTGTTTTTTGATGCTGGCACGCTTACATTATTTTCGCCACCACAGATTTAACAATTATTTATTGCGCAGTAAATTGGAACTCGATTTTCCACTGTAGCCAGCAGGACTAGCTTGCCTCACCGTTCGGCAGGATAAAATATCTTTGGCTACGAGCCCTAAAATGAAAATAAAACATAAAATTGTTTATCTGACTTTTTAAAAGAAACAGTAATTGTTCCACTGCCTCATTTAATTTACGTTGTTGCCATAGGGAGTTGCATCGTATGCATGTACACTATTGATTTCAAATGGACAAAAGCAGTTATAGGCAGGCGCGCATATACGTGATATGCACTACTCTTGAAATGACAGTAATCGTTACATAAGTCAGGTTTAGGTACGAATTAACCTGTTAAGATTAAACTCCTTACATGCCCTATTAATAATATTTTTTGTGATGAGCTATCGACTGAAGAAGATATACGGAAATGAAGTTTAAAGTATTGCGTAGAACAATGTGAAAACGGAAAACACACCCTAATAGGCAAAATAAAGATAATGTAATTGTGCACCATTTTATTACGCAATATATTTTGTATTCTAAACCATTTTTTTGTTTTTTATGCTCCCGGTCGTTTCCCTGCTGTCTAAATATAATATTTTTCTTTGGTATAAAAAAGCCATTTACAAAATATTGTATATTCTGCACATAATCGTCTTTAGAACAAACCTTAATAATTTTCTAAACTAACAGGCTTTGCCGATGGTAGTAATAATTTCTTGTTGCAAGTGAACACTAGTTTCTCCGGAGGTGGTGGTGCGAACATCAATGCTGTCTCTTCAGCTTCATCAGATAGTCCTGGAGGCGGCGCCATTTCCAGCCTCATGCAGTCGAAAAATCAAGTATCGTCTTCGTCTGCCCTATCGCCCATCAGTCCTAGCTCGGCTTCTGGAGGTAATTGAAGTAGACTTGCTCTGGTGATGTTGGCCAATAATAAAAAAGATTAATGTTAAATTAAGTTTTTATTGTATCAAGGATTGATGATCGTCTAGTTTTGTACCTTTCTAGACGCTCAGTGATTTTTTTATGAGATATCTGACCCAAAATAAAACATATAAGCCCTGAATACTCTGGATTATCACAACGCGTCCGTACGTGCCACTGCCGTTTGTTCAGCTTTGTCTGACTAATTAGATTAAATTTGATTATTGTTAATTTTCAAATAAAATGTGTGTCATTTTGAGTCTCCATACCTTATATGTGCATTGCGATTTGATCTTTCTTAGACAGTTTTCTGTAGTGCTTTAATGATGACTATGGATGCCTGAAACGTGTCAGTAGCTGTGACTCATGACAGTTTAGATATGTTCAGTATTTAGTTGAATTAAATAAGCTTGTTGTTTATCTTAAGCCTGAAATCTTGATTTCATGAAGTGTTATTAACACTAGCGCGATCAAGAATTGCTTAATTGAATACCTTTTGTTCTGAATCACAGTTACAAGCACAGCAAACGGGCAGAATGATTAGACAAGTCAGAAGAAAGAGTTGCCTAAAATATTAGGCTTTATTCATCATATAATGCAGATATACATGCTAAAAGACAAAACAAAACATGTTAGTATACGAACGGTGTGAATATAAATGTGTGTACAAATAAACAATCATATCATTCTCCTCCACTGCGATTTGTAGCGTAGCGTCAGAGTCGGAACAAGACTGTTATAGTAACAATTCAAAGAGGATTGAGAAAACATAGTATTTAAACATTTCCACTTCGTAAGTTATAAGGATGAACACGTTGTTGTTGATTGATAAGGTTTTCGAGATTCTCTGATAGGTCACGAGCATTTGAGTTATCCGTAGATTCACCATTTGCCTTAACATTATCAATATCGGTATCGTCATTATAGGAGGTTTGTTCATCAGCAACAACCGGTTCATTTTCACAGAGTCCCATATTAGTTCCAGCTTCATTCATCAGTGCGTCGGAGCCTTTCGGGGCTAATTGACGGATAGATACTGTATCTTCTCTTCCATCAGAAAAACGAACATGCGCATAGTTAGGGATTGCAATGAATTAGTTCAACTTCTTCCACAGAGGGGTCATATTTAGAAACTCTAGCATTCTTCTTGAGTAAAACTTTGCCAGGAACGGTAAGCCAGGTTGGGAGTGTGGTACCAAAAGTCGACCTTCTATTGTGTCGAAAAAAGACTCTCGTGAGGGTTTCGTTGGTAGATGTTCACAATAATGAACTGGATTGAATGTAATGCGTCCAGCAGCACGCATTCCCAGCTTTTCAACTGAAAGCCTTTTGGTATCTGAGCAAGCGAAGGATCGATTTCCATAGAGGTACCATTCATTCTTTCTACCTGTCCCATTTCCTTTGGGATTATGAAAGGAGTCGTTCTACTCGAAGCTATACCTTTTTCCCTGAAAGAAAATTTTTGGCCTCGGTCGACATGAAGAAAGAACCTCTGTCTGGAGTGAATGTACGAAGGCATCCCAAACATTGCGAATATTTGACACAGGTGAAGTATGACGGTGTGACTGCTAAGGTCAGGACAAGCAAATGCAAAGGGAAATCGAGAATATTCATCGATGACCGTCAGTAGATAACGATTACGAGTTGATGAAGGAAGAGGTCCTTTAAAATCGATAGATAACCGCTCAAACGAGTGAGTGAATTTTATCGGAGAAGTTGGAGATCCACGGCGAATAATAAGCGAAAAATCCCACAATTCTTTGTTGCGATTGCACATTCGACGGTGGTGGGAGATCTTGTAAAGGCTTTAATCGGTCAGGATCAGGTTTAATTTTTCCATTCGATATTTGAAAACCAAGAAGAGTAATTTCTTTAGCTGCGAAAATGCTCTTTGATTCATTTAAGGTCAATCCATATTTTTTAGCGGCATTAAGAAATTTGTTGAGATTTGTTTCGTGTTCAAGCGTATCTCTCCCGCAAACTGTCACATTGTCCACATAGACAAATGTATCTGTGAGATGTTCCTGTGCGATTATGTGATCCATAGTTCTTTGGAAACATGAGACACCATTCGTCACTCCGAAGGGAATGCGACGGAATTGAAACAAGCGTCCACACGCTTCGAAAGCAGTAAATACCTTTTCATGTTCTTGGATAGGTATCTGGTGGTAAGCGCTTTTGAGATCCAAAGTGCTGAATATATGATATTTTGAAATGGTTTCAGCCATTTGGTCTATTTTCGGCAAAGGATAGGCGTCTAAGAGTGTGAATTTGTTGACCGTTTGGCTGTAGTCCACAACCATACGTTTCTTGTGATTCTCATTCGATACCACGAGAACTTGTGCTCTCCACGGGGATGTTGAAGGTTCGATAATGCCATCAGAAACTAATCTGTTTATTTCATCCCGGATAAATATTTCATCCATTCGACTGTACCTTCTTGATTTCGTAGCAATAGGCCTCCAGTTAGCAGTTAAATGATGGAAAAGAGGCGGGGACGTAACAGATGCAGGTTTCAGTAAACAGACGGTGAATGACGATTTATGACCACCAAAAGAGATATTTACACTTTTATGCAATCCAAGGAAGTCATGACCGAGGAGTACGTCAGTACAAAGATCAGAAAGTATAGATAGCTTGATATTTTGATAAACACATGATTTGTATTGAATCGACACAAAACAATGGCCTTTGGTATGACTCGAAAATGAGCTAGACGCCATGGTTATTGTTTCTTGAGAGGAGTGAATTTTCCAATTATTTTTCAAAACGAAGGCTTCTGAAACATAACTACAGGAACTGCCTGTATCAACGAGAGCATGACAATTTATGTTATTGACTTCTAGATTTATTACACATTTGGTGAGACAATCAGGAGCAGCAGCTAATACAGTTGCAGATATGGTAGGATGAAGCGTCGAAACCACTGGGCGGTGATTCTTAGAGCGGCATACCTTGAAATGTCCTGTTTCACACTTTTCAGAGCGTTTGACGGACATTTCATCTTAAATGATAATCCTAAAAGTCACATTTTTGTTTAACAGCAGCAACAAGATTATCTGTAGATTTATCGGAGGTTGATGAAGGACAGAGTGGCTGAACCGTTGCAGTGTGTGCGGAATTCAAACAGTTTTGATATGATAATGATTGCTTTTCCGCCATTTCGAGACCACGTGCTTGATCAAAAGCCGCTTGAAAATTAAGTGAGTTGTGTTCTAAGAGACGTTGTCTGATTGAATTGGACTGGATTCCATTAATGAAGGCATCGCGCAGAGCATCGTCTCGATTTTCCTCGGCCGTAGTTGGTTTGAAATTGCATTCCCTAGCTAACGATTTCAGAATCTGAACAAATTGATCTAATGTTTGTCCATTTTCTTGTTTAGTAGTCGCGAGTATATGACGAACAAAGACTTCATTTTTCGGTCTGACATAGAGATTCATTAGAGTTTTGATAGCATGATCATATGTATCACAGTCAACGATGTGTTCATATACGTTAGGAGAAACGTAGGAAATAAGAGTGTCTAATTTATCCGGATTCATGGATTCGACTGCTTTTAGGAGGCCACAGAATGTACGATACCAATGATTCCATTGTTTTGCTGCATCTGGTGCACTAGGTTCAACATCAAATCTTTCTGGTCTGAGTAGGCGTTCCATGATTGGGTTATATGATGAATAAATTGTTCTGAATCACAGTAACAAGCACAGCAAACGGGCAGAATGATTAGACAAGTCAGAAGAAAGAGTTGCCTAAAATATTAGGCTTTATTCATCATATAATGCAGATATACATGCTAAAAGACAAAACAAAACATGTTAGTATACGAACAGTGTGAATATAAATGTGTGTACAAATAAACAATCATATCACCTTTTATAGTATGGTGAAAGCTTTAATAATATTTCTTCGTGACTGCATAGAAATTAAAATTGAAGTTTAATACATGCGACGCTACTGCGGGTGAGAGACACATTGTTAATTTGTTATAATAATTGTATTACTGTTTGATCCGTAGTAATCATTTTTTTATTCTCCAATAATCAGCAAGGAATGTTGATACTTGTCACTTCGTGCATTTGACGGTAGTTTATGTATTCTCTGAGATTGGTCAAATAAATAGGTAAACAAGTAATAATGTTTATCTGAAGCTCGCAAACTTGATTTGAGAAATTGTTAACACTACCTGCGCAATCAGTTTTTCATTCTCCAATAATGAGCAAGGAATGTTGATACTTGTCACTTAGTGCATTTGACGGTATTTTATGTATTCTCTGAGATTGCTCAAATAAATAGGTAAACGAGTAATAATGTTTATCTGAAGCTCGCAAACTTGATTTGGGAAATTGTTAACACTACCTGCGCAATCAGTTTTTCATTCTCCAATAATGATCAAGGAATGTTGATACTTGTCACTTCGTGCATTTCACGGTATTTTATGTATTCTCTGAGATTGCTCAAATAAATAGGTAAACAAGTAATAATGTTTATCTGAAGCTCGCAAACTTGATTTGAGAAATTGTTAACACTACCTGCGCAATCAGTTTTTCATTCTCCAATAATGAGCAAGGAATGTTGATACTTGTCACTTCGTGCATTTGACGGTAGTTTATGTATTCTCTGAGATTGGTCAAATAAATAGGTAAACAAGTAATAATGTTTATCTGAAACTCGCAAACTTGATTTGAGAAATTGTTATCACTACCTGCGCAATCAATAATTGCTTATCAAAGTTATTTTCTTGGCATTGTGCGCTGGAATTGAGATGGGAGAAGTTAGACCATGTCGAATAATAACTTAAATTGGCACCAGGCTCTGTAATCTCGGTCTTAGTTTTCGCATGGTCATATTGAACTCAATTTTCCAGAACCACATAGTACGATTACGTCGCATCCTACCCTTACTAAACAAAATAAACTTGAATTGGCGCGAACCTTTATCTAGTTGCAATTGTGGCTTCGTGGAGAGGCCTGGTTAGTTTTGTCTTATTTAGATGAGCTCTGGGACAGTCCGTGTGTGAGAACTAGGTCTCATTGTGTACATAGGTAATAAAAGAGTAGATACTCTGTAATGAGTATTATTACTAAATATGTGCTAAAATAAGACATGTCATTTTAATGGAAATGGATATGCATACCTCTGTGTCGCGAAATCCACGCCATCTATTTTGGTTTCCGATTTTGCTTCATATTTTTATTCTCCTAGTAGTTTTAGCATTTTTGTTCTATGCGTTGTTTGCAGTTGTTGACTAATGTTCTCATGCATTTTATGCCTGCTGTGGTTAAAAAGAATAATTCAATATTTACCTACTAAATGTTTTCTAAATCAGCCTGAACCTATTTGACCGAATGAACCGGGCTTCATTTGAGCCACTTGAGGGAACAAAGGTGAATACAAGCTAACAAGTCATGTTGGTGACAAATAGGCTTCAGTAAAAGCCAAGCAGCTTCGCCAATCGTCTTGATTCGAGCTTTTACTGACTTGCATGGTGGAAATCTCTGAAAGATCTTAACTTTTGTGAATATTAGAATGGAAGCTATATTCTTTTTATCGCGAAGTTTAATAACAATGGTTTCATGATTTGCTCGTCAGAATCCACTGAACATATAGATAAATTTTGACATAATCATTCCTAAACTGCCATCTATAACCATTTTGGTATAAGTAAGAATGACAGTGCAGACAAACTGCATTGTGATCGTAGAAAATTCACTCAATCATATGATTTGCAAACTTTTTTGAAATAGCAGCACATTTGGTATATCAGTGTGTTGGAATGAGTCCAACTTCACAGCAACAAGGCCAACTTCATCTTCATTCGCATATTCATGGTCACAATCAAAATCAAAATTCTCATCTTCATCACCACGCTCCTCATTCAACTCAGCATCATCAGTTGCAGCCCCAGTCTTCATCAGGCCACTTGAAACAAAAGTTTTTATCCGGAAGTGGCGGGAATAGCGGTGCTTGTAGCAGTAGCGTTGGTGGTATGTTCTTGGGCCTGTCTGACTGTGGTTCGGCTGCTCGACACCGCAGCGGGGAAAGTATCAGTTCCTGTGAATCGGCGCTAAGTTTTAACAGTTCCACAAATATTGGTAAGTCCTATAAAAAGTTTAGCGGGAACTTTACATTCTCGCTTAATTTGGACCCTACTAATATTAATTTATTGCTTAGCTTATACGTAAAACGTGTTTAACTGAAATTTATTTAGTGTATTTTGTTTATTTCCCGTTTCCATACAAAATCTAATGCTTATGTGAATCTCACCAATGGATATGTTTATGGACATCGCTGCAACGCATTTGTTCCATGGATATGTGCGTGATATCGTGTTTCTTTTATTCCACTTTATCTTGTCTACATTTATATACATATCGTAGCGCAATATTGGTCACTTTACCGCTGCTCCAAATCATCATTAATCTAGAGACACTTGAGTTTACGAAAATCTATGAGAAACTAGTGGTAAACGTTGCCTAGTGAGGAATTGGGAGAATTCTGCCTTATGCACACCATCTTCTTGGACCCACAGTACATAAGACCTAGATCTATATTTTTATGTCTTGCTATTGACTCGACAGCATTGTGTTTGCCATATGATAATAAGTCAATTGTTTCTCAGTATGCTGTCAATTAAAGATAACTTATAATTCCTTATTCATAGGTTTCTCACTGTTTGATTAAACTTTGTCCTTGTTTTATACCTTATACGCATGACTACTCCTATTTTATCTCTATCTGCCAGAATGTCTGAATCTGCGCATTGTTATTATATGAATGTTTATTTCTTGTTATTTTGTTGTATGTCATTTTTTCCGTTCTTAATATTATTACGTAATTTGTACTTGTCTAGTTTTTGTAAGTTTTTGATGTTATACAGCTTTGCCAATATTTGTAATGAGTCTGTTATGTTTATTAACTTCCTTCAATCTCATGCAATGTCTAGTTTAGTAACAAATTAGTTAAAACAGGACCAGAAAGATAAACCAAAGACAGTATCAACGGAAAGTATTATTTAGTGTATATTCGTTTCGTGCTTCATAATAGACGTTTTTGATAAAAACAATTGAGGTTCGCCAGTCGTCAGGCGAAATATTTGTATTTATTAGGAAGAAGAAAAGACATTGCTTTATTATTAAAAATATATATTAATCATGCAAAAGGTATATTTCCCTATTTTTAACTAAGGAAATTTTGCCTAAATGAACGGGTATTTTCGTAGCAAAGTTCACGAGAATGACTTTAAGGAAATAAAATTTTCCAATATTATTTTTACATAATTACATGATCTGTGTTGTAACAATTTACGAATACCATCTACATTGGACATCTTATTTTGAAACTTCAGTAGCGAAAATCCATTTAACTGCCAAAGCTGATCCTCTGAATCAAACACGCTTGATTTCGTTTTGTCACTGCCATTAACCACTGTGTTAACTGCGAAGTAAACACGAACATTGGGGTTCACAAGAGATATCATGTTTGTTTTCATACATTACCGCAACGAATACTTGTTGGAATGACCAGTCTGAGTCCGCCTGTTGTCATGTCGGAAATAACTTTAGCCACGAGCTGACGTGCTTGCAATCTGGTGTACTCTTGATGGGAATCAATGATTCTACTCGTTTTAGTAGGTTTACAGAAACCCTAGCCCGTGATTTGTTATGCAACTATTTGGTGACGTCTTATTTTAGCCTCAATTACTGGGATTTTTTATGTTTATTGAAATTTCGATTAAGTTTTATGTTCAGAACATATAATTTATTTTCGACATTCTAAATTAAGTAATATATTTATTTTATTTTGTTTTGATACATCATTTCCGCTTTGTGGAATTAGTCCTGTAAATGTGACCTTTAATGCAAGGCTAAAGGCAATCACGATGTCACTTCTCTTGTATCTTCTTGGATTTATGTTTTATGTATCCATAATTCCAGTAAACAATGAATCACTTTTGAAGTTTAAATAAGTAAAAGCATCTTTATGTTGTCCAGTTTTTATGTAGCATTTTAATTTAAGTATTCAGAAAATATTTTTACCGAAAACTATTTTTTATCTACGTAAAGAGCAGCAGAGCCAACTGGACTTAATGCTGTTGTTGGTTTCCCTTTTCGGTGCGATATTTAATGTTACCTTACAAGAGCATAAGAAGTATGAACATAGAATGTGAGTTGTGATGCAACACGTTTTGTAACTAATAAGAGCTATTATTATACACAATGTGTACATTCAATCGCGGTCTTTAAGATTTAGCTGTGTTCTAATCTTATAATTGTTGGTGATTTGAATTCGTTCATGCAGACTTACGTATTGGAGCTCTCGATATATATATATATATATATATATATATATATATATATATATATATATATATATATATATAGGAAAGAACACAGAACAAAACTCATAAAGCCGTGACAGCCTCAGGAGCTCCTCGATGCGGCCCATTATGTCAATGATCAACACTCCACAACATAAACCAACCAAGTTTCTCTGCAAACTACTTCAACCAATACGGGACATCATAAACGCAAACACTATCAAGGACTCCTTCGAACTAGCAAATGAATTGAAGGGGAAGAACAAACACTTTATTATTAATGTGATCTTTCTTCCTAATTATAAATATACTGTGTAATATTAAAAGGCATGGACATTATAAAGAATATATATATATATAAGACCGTTTTTAATTATTACTCTTCGATTTTTATTCGTACCGCAAACTTTTTGTGAGAATCAACTTGGTATTAGAGATAAAAAGTTACAGAAATCTGCAAAATATTCTAACAAATGAAATGATTATTTTATATTATTTACTTAGATTGCTACCTAGAATATCTTGCAGATTTCTGTAATTATAAATGAAATAAAAGATCTGAAAAATATTCTAGGTAGCAATCTAATTAATCTAATAATAAAAAATTGATCGATGAATTTAATAAAACTTTATCTTCTGTTTCATTTGTTATGGTTAAAGTACAAAATGAAATGAGAAAATCATGTATTTATGTTCTTTTATAGTCTGTTCAGTATCAAAATTATTGTCTATTGTCAGTTTGCATTGCATTTATTATTTTTAAAAAATCATAGTCCAGTGTTTTGTTGACCATTGTTATAATTAGTTTTAGAGCCAGCATTTTTTTGTTCCGACTGTTTTGTGTAGCTTTGGTAGGCCCCAGATTCTGGCTGCACGTGTACCGATTGCTTTGTTTGCTTACGATGATGCAACTTGTTATCGTTTTTATTACAATTCGTACCAACTCTTCTTTGTTAATTTGCTTTACGGGCATCTTTTATAACTTTTCCTTCTGAATCTTCAGTGATCTCGGATAGGTTTATTGGATTGGCAGAATTTTAATTTCGATTCGTTATAAATAGCAATGCAGATTTGATTAATATGCCTCATTTTATTTGGTTGGAAAGTATCTGAATCTTTATTTGGCTTTATTGTTATTTCCTTAAATGTATTTCATTTGTCATCGTTCTTTACGAAAGTTAATCAATTGTCTTCTTTTGAGATATTCATAGGCTTGAAGTTCACTTTTTTGTAGAGGGCGAAATTATTCTCATTTATTCACAGTTAAGTAAACAAAAGAAATTTATACTTGAATTGCATAAGAACTGGCGGACTGCTTTCGTCTATCTGTATTTTTTGTGCCTCTGCATATGGATTGTGCAATTCTCGCTTGTAGTTCAATAATGTATAGATTTAAACCAAATTATTCCTTTTTGCATTTCTACTTTTAATCTATACTGTTATTTATCAAGTGTCCTAGTTGAGATGAGATCTTTGCTTTTAATCGTGTTGTATAAACCATCTTTATAAGAAATTTGTGCTTCGATACACTAAATATTTCTTAATTTACATTGCTAATACACTGAACTGAAAATCATAAAAGTTGCAAAACTGCATTCGCATTGCTTTCTTTCTAGTTATATTGGCATTTTCTACGCTGATTGCACCACTCATTTTTTCATTTTTGCTTCCTTGTTTACGTGATTTTTTGGAGGCAAAGTATCAGTTTTCACATACTGGCTCATTGCCTTTATTAAAATTATTATTTGAAATATTTTTTTTATTATAATTGCACTAATTCCGCTTTTACTAAATTCTTTCAGTTATCATTTCGAAGTTGTCGAAGCAAAACAGTTTGGAATTTTGCGCCATCTCGTTTTGTAGGTGCTTTTATAGTTAAGTACCATGATTAGATTATTATCAGATATTAACAGTCCATTGATGTCTCTGTTTTTAATTGCATTGCACGTAACTCTCTTACAGTAAATTTAACATCATCAAATCTTCTAAGTCCATCAACGTCAATGGGATTCCATTCATCTTTACATTCTAACAATCCAAGTCACACTGTTGCTTCATCGTCTATGATTCAACAACAATTACAGCAACTTTCTCAGCATCAGCATCCGCACAATTTTCTCACGAGCTCTATAGCTACAACTTCTAGTGGTGCTACTGCAAGTACTATCGGTGGCGCACGCAACAGTCAGCAGGTAGCTATGCATGGTTGTCAATCTGTTGGTCGTCCAAATTTGATGCTATCTGGTTCGGCTCCTGCGGCTACTACGTCATTTATGCTGTTGCCAGTTGGTTCTGTAATTAAACCGCTGATGCAAGAAAATGAGAATGAGAACGACGACGTGGTAGCGATTGACCACCAAGAAGAGAGGGCCATTGCAGAACAAGATTTTTCGTTAGTAAATGATGACGAAACAGAAGCAGATGGTAGCTTGAGGCAGTCACAAGTACATTTGCAGCAAACTGGGCAACATACTAGCTCGGGCCTCGGCTGCGGTTTTGGCTTTGATTTTGAACTTGACTTTGCTGGACTGAGTGGACTTTCTTCATCCACTGCTTGTGCATCTGGTTTGTCATTACCTCGGCGGAGGCAACAGACGTTGGCTCCAAGTTCCGGTGGACTACTTGTAGCAGGTATGTGTGCAAATAGAGTTTTATGATGGCTTTGTTTTTTCTGTCCCCTGGTTGAAATAAACGGAATTCTTGAATCTGCGGGGATTCATGTTATACAAACGAATTATATTGGAATGATATAAACGACTCATAATTTGAAAATTAGTTTATGATATAATAGTTGAGATGGTTTCGTGTATTGCTGTGTTTAATACCGTGCAACCTGCAAAGGAACAGGATAACTCGAATAGCGAGAAAATAAAGAAAGTAAAATGGTGCATTTTCCAAGATCATAAACCTCGGTTTCTGATCAACCCCAAAAATAGTCTTTTCGCTTACTGTTGAACGGCTGCGATTTGCGAATATTTAATGCCACGCAAATTGTCTGCTTTTGCACCTATTCAGTATGTAATCACATTAAAGGAAAACAGGATCATTTGATCTAAATTGCATGCTCTCAATATCATAAGGAATATGTGATTTACTATTTGAAGAGTTTCATGAATCTTTTTTTCTTAAGAAATGATGTTTAGAAAACTTTCGCAGCGGTAATGCGAGCTGTCTGATAAATTAGTCATCGTGAATCCTATGTATCCTTGTGGATACATAACGGGGTTTAACGATCTCTTTTAATTTGACTTACGTTTGCTCTTGTTCTATAGTTTTAATTAGGAACATATAAATGAGATAAGTGCGAATCAGCTCTGACGAAGTGGAGCCGAAGTATTTGTGAAACTTTCCATAGCTAATACAACGAGTAACTTTTCTAAATAAAACTAATTCACTTCATTTGCTATGTGTTTGACTATCGAATTGTCTAGAAATTACTTTTTTCATGTCTACACTTTTATTAATTCTTTATTCTACAAATCGTTTAAGGTGATGAAGGAATATTTACTTTAGGTAGTGGAAATGGTGCTGCTGATTGTGTCGCAGATGTGCTTAGCTTTGATACTGGCAGCAACCCACAACGACCAACCAGACTGATTTCCGGTTGTCCAACTCCACATCGCCGTGTTGGTGTAGGCTCGTCTTCGGGTTCCTCGTCGTCAGTCGGAGTTAATTCAACACAGCCATCTCAGGTGACAAATTCCTTCAATGCTTCATTTTAGCTATTTTATATGCCATAGATAGTGTCATCTTTGAGTTTCAGTTTTTTGCTCACATAATGTGTGAAACAATTCTGCATAGCGTCTTTCATTTTCAACCCGAGCTGGCGGTTCAAAGACGTTTTGCTTGAATTTCATGTTTTTCAAGCAAAATCACGGATTTCTCGTTAAGTGTTGCGCTCCCAGCTCATAATAAGTGCAATCTTATGTGTTCGCTCGGATTTTTTGTCAATACACGTGTGTACGTTTTATCATGAACGATAGTGTACACTACTTGTCATATTTAATTTAATAATGATTTTATTCTTCAGTAGATTTATAAATATTACTTTCTGTTATCTGCCTGCATTTATATAGCTCATTCTCATTAAATATAATTTGAAAGCAATTCCTTGCCATTTTACAATCAGTACCAGAAAAATTAGCAACCATTTCTTCTATGTATTTGACGTTTTTATGTCAAAAATTATAAACATCTTTCCGTGTAACTGCTCTAGTAATAAGATCAGCACTTTTTTATCGACCATCTTTTGCTTTAATTGGATATAAGCTGTAGCTTCTTTCGTTACTTACTTAATTTTTTAAATTTTACAATTATTCAAATGTCTAGGGATTCAATTCAAACAGCATATAACACGCTATGACTGATAAGATTGACCCATGCACATGTTTGTTAACTTTATTAACGCTAAAGCTCTCTAAAATGCAACAACTGCTGCCAAACTGAGCAAATCGCGTATTAGCTCATCAGCTTAACTAACAATTTTCTGCCAGCCACGCAGAGGACTAGGTTCAACATTCGATTAATGTTGCTAACGAGTTGGAAGGTATCACAAACCTTACCGGCACCTGTAGTTTCTCAAGTACAACTTGTCAAGTATTTTCAAACTTTTCGTAATTCGCCAATTCTCATAATCAGCGTAGTTAACGACGATATCACTTGTATCTTTTTCGGTATGTAAGTGACACCGAAATGCTCTTTGTATGTACAGGTTTATCCGTAATTTGCTTCTATTATTCGACTTCATGATGATGACAGGTTCACGTGTCTGATTATTTGTACTGCTAATTGAGGCCATATGTGTCACTAGATAATATGAGGATGGGTAAAGCTAATAAATCACAACCTTCGTTATTTAAGATAAAAAAGAGTATACTAAGTCACTATAAAGGCTATTGTATTGTGCTTCTCCACCTGAAAATATTTTCGCTAATGGGACTTGTACATTTAAAGTTGAGGGTCCTGAATACGTGTAGCCACTCATTAATCGATACCTGAGAAGCATAGCCATGATTATCTATCATGAGCGAATAAACAACTAAGACATCTATAGATGTGTCTTTTTGTCATTCAATAGGTGCTCCTTGTCGACTAGATAAGTAGGCACCATCAATCACACCGCCTCGGTCCCGTTTTACCTATCTGTAAAATAAGATTTCTCAGTAAGGCGTTATATACTCAATCGGCGCTAGATTGGCATAGGATACAAGGAAGCAGATTGCGACATAGAAATAGTAGGTGATAAGCCATAAACAAGTTAACGAGTATATGACCATTTCATGTACCTTGATGGGGCGCATGTAAACACCATAATTCTTGGTTTAACCATGAGGAATATGGAATCGAATCGTACTCAATGGTATTCTTGTTGCAGTTTTCTAGTGGAGTCATCTTAATTATCTTATCTTTTTGTTGTCTTATTATTGAGCGATGTTGTGACCACCGCGTGGGGATGCTAGTGGTGGCGGTGAGCTTGCACGCCTTGAATAAGTTGTTGCTACTGCTCTGATTGTGGAAAAAGAAGACAAGCTCCAGTCAGCCAACAACTTTGCTCATTATGCGTCTATCTGATTCGGATGATGATTATTATAATGATAATGATATGAAAGAGGATTATGATAATGTCATCATTGTGCGGTAGATTTGGAGTTATTACTCGTACTGTATACTCAAATCTTCCATCAAGGAAATTGTTTCACGCTTGTTTTGCATAACTAGCAAACTGGCTTTGTTATTGCGAGGATAATTCGCTGTCGCCCACATGCATCAGTACATTTTCACTGAATAAATATTGTTGACTGATATATATATTACTTGAATGGTTTTAAGCATGTTTGATTAAATCTGCTATTGTGAGCATTTTGACCGTGTGCGTGATTAGAGGCCTGCTGATGGAACGGGAACTGTTCCGAAATGTAGCCATTCATCGAAGATTAGATCGTACCTTATTTCCACTGGTTCAAGTTTCCAGAGAGAGGGGCAAATCCGGATCCAGCTGATAAGAAGACGAACTCCATGCGTACTTGGAAACGAGAATCTGTCGGATCCTTGCGAAACTGAAAGTTGCAAGCGCCAACCCGCGAATGCAAATCGCGGAGATTCAGCGTTAATTGGGATGATCGGTGTACATTTTTACTTCATTTTTAATACTTTTTAACTGGTAAAACATTAATAAACAATACTATAACTGAACTTTTCCAAACGGGAGCTCCAAATTTCTTATTCTTCATTGTTTTGTGATAAATTATTTGGCCTTGTCTGAACATAAAGTTAGCAAGCATATTTTATTTCATATCAATGTAGCACTGTGATTTCTACAGTTTGTCTCGTGCTGATGTCTTCAAACTTGCACGCCAGATTTGAAGAAACCTGAATGTTTCTTGTTCATATACTAAAGAAGCTTGTTTTTGGGATTTTTATCGTTTGCAATAATTCAATTGGTTAGATTTATTTCCTGTAACGATTTTAGTTAATGTACTTTAAGTTTTGTTATTAACTGCGTTATTATTGGCTCTTTTTTAATTAGTCACCTTATTTTGCATTGCTTTCTCGCAAGCACTATTGCGCCGCTGTCAGTATATCTCTTTGTCGTTGTATACCGTTCCACTGTTTCATTCTAATAACAGATGACTGCTAGTCGTGCTGGTAGAAATCGCGTATGCGGTTCGTCTCACCAAAAGGTAGCTCCTGGTATTATTGGTGCTAGCAATTCTGTACAACGTGCGAGCTACCCTACTGGCTCTTACTCATCAACCAGTCATCCTAGCACTCCGGCGGATGGGGATACATTGCTTTTTCACCAGGTATGTAGTTATCTTATGTCTGTATATATTATATATATATATATATATATATGTATATATATATATATATATATATATCTCACTTAATATGAGTACAGCCACGGGCAAATTCAAACGCTATTACAATGGTTTCCCTACTTTTAGCTGGCACCGCATTTTTGTTATCCGTAAAATAGAATAGTAAATTTGGCGCCGATTTATTTTAATGTACCATATGCGTATTTTAAGATGCAATTAAAGGTCATTTAAATTCCAAAAATGTGATTTAAAAAATAATTTCCATATGTAAATGTGTTATTTTATTTGTCCAGTAATATTTTTAGTTTAAAACCGCGATGCTTATTTTTACAAGCTGGCATTTGGTTGAGCAGTTAGGAATATTATCAATCTGGAAACAACGAGTCATACTATATGGTTAAATCACTGCAAAATTTACTCATCTAACGGATTAACAAATGTTCAATAATCAATAATACAATTACATAGCATTAAAGCAGCATAAGGTACTAATGCTTCATTGTCGCATAATCATTAAATTCGTAGTTATGTGAGGGCTTAAATTAACATTGAATCGCCAGACTATAATGAAGTATTAAGATGGTTTTAATCTGCCTTCACTTCACGGACCCATAAAGGCAAACAATCGGTTCCTAGCACAACAAAAAAATTACCACGAGGTGCACGTGCTGACGCGCTCGATCTTTCATGTTCATAATGAGTGCACGGTGGAAAATTGACTACCAGTATGCAGCTCTTGCCACTAGTAAATTAGCATGAATTATAGTTGATTGGGATATAGGCTTCATAGTTGTTATGCCGTCATGAAAATGACGTTTTCCAGCTTCTCATATATACACGCTGTTCCTCTAAGTAATAACTGATTTATTTAAGCTTGTGTTGTCACCATTTGAGTAATTAGTGGTTGCTTAAGTGAATGACTTACATAATTGCTGGAAATCCACAGCAAGGTTATATTTGTGATGGTATAGAAATTAATCAATAAATGATGGCGCGGGTGGTGATAACAATAATTTAAATTAAGTTTTTGAGCGTGATATAGACATCAATACCATTATATATGTATTTGTCAGTACATACTAGGCACTGTATAAGGTAGCAAAGGCAAATCACTCAGTAAACCAGTTTCGTCAACTACAGCCCCGAAAGAAACCAGTCATCTGGATGAATTGTCTTTGCTATCTTATGCAATGCTTATTTTATACAGACACATTTACGTCTGACGACTTAAATCTTTCGGCCGACACTGCAATCAAATGCAATGTATGTGGGACTTTATTTTCGATTTTAGTACATAATGAACAAATTGTGGTTTCATTCGTTCTTATTGAGTACATTATCGTGCTCTGACGACGACAATGGAATGGCGAAGCGCATCAGCACATTCTAGTGACGGTAGGCGCGGTATGTTGGATATAATCCACAAAATTGCTCTAAATAAATGCTATCATTGCCCTCTCAAATCATGATTACTTAATTGAATAACTTAGTTAACAGTGGCATAGGCTGCTAAGAAATTGTTTTGTTGTTCAACAGAAATTGTAGTCGAAATCTGAGTTAAACCAGATACATGAAGGGTGAGCTCCGAATGTGTGGCTTGCCATACTTTATAAATAAATTGCGATTTCTTATTTGTTAGCCAGTTTACTGGAAGTTGAAAACGCGCCAGTGTGTGCGACTGGCGGTAATTTTTCTGTCTTGTGCTCTGCTACTGGTTAAATAAAACGTTAGTAGTGCTTAAATCAAGTTCGCAAACTTGATTCAAATAACAACAACAAATTAGTTTTGCTTTGACGTGAGAGATGGGCGCTATTTTACTGTTTCAACTTTAATGAGGAGCGGTCGTTACATTGCAGCTTTCAAATGTAAAAGAAGTTTTTAGTTATTATGCCCAAAAGTTGTTTTTTCAATATAGTCTGAAAAGTTGATTGCATACGATTTGTCTACTGCAAATTTTATCTTTAAAACTTGTGACAAAGTCTTTTGCAAAACATTTTAACTTTTTGCTTTAAGTATCATCTGTCCTGGCCAGAATTGTATTAATAAGTTAACCATAAGTTAATCATGGCAGAAAAGTGCTAGTAGTAGAATCTACTTTTTGTTGTCTTTTGGCCAGATGGCATTGGTTTTTGTGTTCTTTTTATTTGGTTTTTATGTAGTACTTTTGGCGTTGACTCAATATCGTTTTCTTGACATGCGTGGTTTGGCTACAATTCTGTGACGATTTTGAAATTACATACACTACGTAAATTGATCGTAAATCCCGTGTGTTGCAGACTATTATTTGGAATGCATGATGCTGATTGTAGTGTATATCGGTAAACCTTAACACACTTCACCATGAGCATTTCTTAAATATTTTTGTTAAACGATTGCATGTATGCTGCATTGACATCTTTATTTCTGTAGAATAACTTTTTCCCGATGGTCTGGTTTTATTTCGTACTTGTAACAACGTTTTGAAGCTATTACTTATTGAATAGATAGAATAGAAAGTTTATCTAAACTGGTCATGATATTTTAATTTGGTTTTATTTAATTATTATTGAAACAGTAAATTGGTTTATTATAGTAAGAAAGCTTTGTGTGATTTTTATTGGGTCTTTCAAGCAATGTTACCATTACTGTTTTTTTACTTTTCTCGAGGAAATGCAAGTAACGCGGCAGTTTTAAACATAAACACACGTACAAAGCCAACTCAGATGAAATAAATTATGCTTCTTTACTGCACATAACTTAGACTAGAAGATACGCATCGAAAAACAGGCGCATTGTAGACAGGGGTATTCTTTCGTATTTGTAAGGACGCATTGGTGGTTGCTTTCTAAATTTCCCAGTTGTAAGTGCATTTGATGTAGTTGATTTTAACTGTTTCTGCCATGTCAAAATTCGCCCGAATATTTCCTTACGCCAATCTGTCGCTAGTAGAGTGAACAGCACTCTACAGAGCTATTGAATTGAGGACAATACGCAAAACGTGACTGAGCCAATGGAGTTGTTGGAGACATTATTTAAATCAAGGTTGCGATCTTGATATAAACACTTGTCCCATTATGTGCACATATTTGTCAGTATATACTAAGCATTTTGTAATGTTGTAAAGGCAATTCTTTCAGTAATGCATCCATTAGACCGATTAAGTATTTATTGAAATCTTGTCAAGTTCTATTCACGGGGCTCGAACCTTTATACACTTTTTTTCAGTATTGGGACTGTCCACTGCGCCGTCCCGCTGCACATTCCACAACTTTTTAAAAATATATACTAAATTACGCTTTTGGTTAGCCTTCCCTTCAGATGCAGCATATGTGTGATATGATTGTTTATTTCTACACACATTTATATTCACACCGTTCGTATACTAACATGTTTTGCTTTGTCTTTTAGTATGTATATCTGCATTATATGATGAATAAAGCCTAATATTTTAGGCAACTCTTTCTTCTGACTTGTCGACTCACTCTGCCCGTTTGCTGTGCTTGTTACTGTGATTCAGAACAATTTATTCATCATATAACCCAATCATGGAACGCCTACTCAGACCAGAAAGATTTGATGTTGAACCTAGTGCACCAGATACATTCTGTGGCCTCCTAAAATCAGTCGAATCCATGAATCCGGATAAATTAGACACTCTTATTTCCTACGTCTCTTCTAACGTATATGAACACATCGTTGACTGTGATACATATGATCATGCTATCAAAACTCTAATGAATCTCTATGTCAGACCGAAAAATGAAGTCTTTGTTCGTCATATACTCGCGACTACTAAACAAGAAAATGGACAAACATTGGATCAATTTGTTCAGATTCTGAAATCGTTAGCTAGGGAATGCAATTTCAAACCAACTACGGCCGAGGAAAATCGAGACGATGCTCTGCGCGATGCCTTCATTAATGGAATCCAGTCCAATTCAATCAGACAACGTCTCTTAGAACACAACTCACTTAATTTTCAAGCGGCTTTTGATCAAGCACGTGGTCTCGAAATGGCGGAAAAGCAATCATTATCATATCAAAACTGTTTGAATTCTGCACACACTGCAACGGTTCAGCCACTCTGTCCTTCATCAACCTCCGATAAATCTACAGATAATCTTGTTGCTGCTGTTAAACAAAAATGTGACTTTTGTGGGTACGATTATCATTTAAGATGGAAATGTCCGGCCAGAAACGCCTTCTGTAAAAGTTGTGGAAACAAAGGACATTTTCAAAAGGTATGTCGCTCTAAGAATCACCGCCCAGTGGTTTCGACGCTTCATCCTACCATATCTGCAACTGTATTAGCTGCTGCTCCTGATTGTCTCACCAAATGTGTAATATTTCTAGAAGTCAATAACATAAATTTTAATGCTCTCGTTGATACAGGCAGTTCCTGTAGTTATGTTTCAGAAGCCTTCGTTTTGAAAAATAATTGGAAAATTCACTCCTCTCGAGAAACAATAACCATGGCGTCTAGCTCATTTTCGAGTCATACCAAAGGCCATTGTTTTGTGTCGATTCAATACAAATCATGTGTTTATCAAAATATCAAGCTATCTATACTTTCTGATCTTTGTACTGACGTACTCCTCGGTCATGACTTCCTTGGATTGCATAAAAGTGTAAATATCTCTTTTGGTGGTCATAAATCGTCATTCACCGTCTGTTTACTGAAACCTGCATCTGTTACGTCCCCGCCTCTTTTCCACCATTTAACTGCTAACTGGAGGCCTATTGCTACGAAATCAAGAAGGTACAATCGAATGGATGAAATATTTATCCGGGATGAAATAAACAGATTAGTTTCTGATGGCATTATCGAACCTTCAACATCCCCGTGGAGAGCACAAGTTCTCGTGGTATCGAATGAGAATCACAAGAAACGTATGGTTGTGGACTACAGCCAAACGGTCAACAAATTCACACTCTTAGACGCCTATCCTTTGCCGAAAATAGACCAAATGGCTGAAACCATTTCAAAATATCATATATTCAGCACTTTGGATCTCAAAAGCGCTTACCACCAGATACCTATCCAGGAACATGAAAAGGTATTTACTGCTTTCGAAGCGTGTGGACGCTTGTTTCAATTCCGTCGCATTCCCTTCGGAGTGACGAATGGTGTCTCATGTTTCCAAAGAACTATGGATCATATAATCGCACAGGAACATCTCACAGATACATTTGTCTATGTGGACAATGTGACAGTTTGCGGGAGAGATACGCTTGAACACGAAACAAATCTCAACAAATTTCTTAATGCCGCTAAAAATATGGATTGACCTTAAATGAATCAAAGAGCATTTTCGCAGCTAAAGAAATTACTCTCCTTGGTTTTCAAATATCGAATGGAAAAATTAAACCTGATCCTGACCGATTAAAGCCTTTACAAGATCTCCCACCACCGTCGAATGTGCAATCGCAACAAAGAATTGTGGGATTTTTCGCTTATTATTCGCCGTGGATCTCCAACTTCTCCGATAAAATTCACTCACTCGTTCATAATCGAACTTTTCCTTTGCCCGTCTCTGTGAAACAAAATTTCGATGATCTTAAAAAAGAATTAGCCGTAGCAACTCTAGCTTCTATTCGTTGTGATATTCCGTTTGTCGTCGAAACTGATGCTTCGGACGTAGCTATTGCTGCCACTTTGAACCAAGATGGAAGACCCGTGGCGTTTTTCTCTCGGACGTTGACGCCATCTGAAAAACATCACTCAGCTGTTGAAAAAGAAGCCTATGCCGTGGTTGAAGCTATTCGAAAATGGAGGCATTTACTTTTGGGTAATCATTTCAAACTTGTCACTGATCAAAGATCTGTTTCCTTTATTTTTGGCAATCAAAATCGAGGAAGAGTGAAGAACGATAAAATTTTGCGCTGGAAAATGGAATTATCACCTTACAGCTTCGATGTTGTCTATAGACCCGGAAAAGATAACAAAGCAGCAGATGCACTAAGTCGATCCTGTTGTGGTGCGCTTCTAAATGGACTGGATTTAAAACAAATACATGATTCTCTTTGTCATCCTGGAATTTCTCGTATGCTCCACTTTGTGAAATCTCGTAATTTACCATATTCTATTGATGAAATTCGAAAAATGACCTTGAGTTGTGAAGTGTGCTCTGAAATCAAACCCAGATTTCCTTCGGCAATTCAAGGCCAATTAATCAAAGCTACCCAACCGTTTGAGCGGTTATCTATCGATTTTAAAGGACCTCTTCCTTCATCAACTCGTAATCGTTATCTACTGACGGTCATCGATGAATATTCTCGATTTCCCTTTGCATTTGCTTGTCCTGACCTTAGCAGTCACACCGTCATACTTCACCTGTGTCAAATATTCGCAATGTTTGGGATGCCTTCGTACATTCACTCAGACAGAGGTTCTTCCTTCATGTCGACCGAGGTACAAAATTTTCTTCGGGAAAAAGGTATAGCTTCGAGTAGAACGACTCCTTATAATCCCAAAGGAAATGGACAGGTAGAAAGAATGAATGGTACCTTATGGAAATCGATCCTTCTCGCTCTCAGATCAAAAAGGCTTTCAGTTGAAAACTGGGAATGCGTGCTGCTGGACGCATTACATTCAATCCGTTCATTATTGTGCACATCTACCAACGAAACCCCTCACGAGCGTCTTTTTCGACACAATAGAAGGTCGACTTTTGGTACCACACTCCCAACCTGGCTTACTGTTCCTGGCAAAGTTTTACTCAAGAAGAATGCTAGAGTTTCTAAATATGACCCCTCTGTGGAAGAAGTTGAACTAATTCATTGCAATCCTAACTATGCGCATGTTCGTTTTTCTGATGGAAGAGAAGATACAGTATCTATCCGTCAATTAGCCCCGAAAGGCTCCGACGCACTGATGAATGAAGCTGGAACTAATATGGGACTCTGTGAAAATGAACCGGTTGTTGCTGATGAACAAACCTCCTATAATGACGATACCGATATTGATAATGTTAAGGCAAATGGTGAATCTACGGATAACTCAAATGCTCGTGACCTATCAGAGAATCTCGAAAACCTTATCAATCAACAACAACGTGTTCATCCTTATAACTTACGAAGTGGAAATGTTTAAATACTATGTTTTCTCAATCCTCTTTGAATTGTTACTATAACAGTCTTGTTCCGACTCTGACGCTACGCTACAAATCGCAGTGGAGGAGAATGATATGATTGTTTATTTGTACACACATTTATATTCACACCGTTCGTATACTAACATGTTTTGCTTTGTCTTTTAGCATGTATATCTGCATTATATGATGAATAAAGCCTAATATTTTAGGCAACTCTTTCTTCTGACTTGTCGACTCACTCTGCCCGTTTGCTGTGCTTGTTACTGTGATTCAGAACAATGTGGCATCCTGTTCGACCTAAATATCCAACTATTTATCCAAATTGTCATTTAAAAAATAATTATTAAAATATGTTTTCCAGATTATTCATTCATGGAGCAAAATTACCATTTTCCAAAAATCTGAACTTTGTAAAAGAACTATGAAAGTCATTGTGAAATATAATTAAGCTGTTCAATTTTTACAATTTTTAAGAAATTTAGTACCATGAACTCTTTCTTGAATATTCGCTTTAATCAAAGATTATCCAGCGATTGCTTTTTGATTAAATTTTAGCGAAACGTAAGACGTTGATCTGTGCGGAATATCTTTGTTAATTTTTGATTACGTTTTTCCTTGTATATGCCTGTCAGACCAACTTTGCTAATTCATCCGATTAACGAAATAAGGCAGTTCTGTGCTTATCGGTTTCGTTGCTCTCAGAAGAAAGTGGTAGGCTTCAATTTCTTTTGACAAGAAATCATTTCCATCACTGACTTTAAGCATAGATATTGCCTGCTACCCTGTAGGCTGTTCGTTTTTTGATCTCTAATTTTATTTTTAATCATCGAACATTATGTTGCTGATTGTTTTAATGAAAACAGAATCATTCGCTGAGACAGCGTGGTGGTCAACATTACAAATCACAACAACAAGGTCCAGGACCACCTTCAATTGTTTCTCCAGGATCCTTTTATGGGGCTATTGCACCTGGTAATAATAATACTGTCAGTTCTACAATTCATACTGGTAATTTTGGCACAACTGGGGCTGAAAGTTTACCGGCCACTTCATTTCAACTCACAGCCGAAATGGCTCAATTGTTTCAGGCCAGCTGTGCTGAGGACTTCTTAGGTTCTAGAACAACTAAATCGTTGCGCGGTAATTCGGACAACATGATTGTTTTTGACAGTGTTTCACCTTCTGATGCTGAGGAGGTCAATAATAACGAGAAGCAATGTAGTCGTATGCATGGGAAGGCTTCTATGGCCAGTACAACTGTGCCTGACAGTAACAACTCTTCAACAACGGCGGTGCTAATGAACGTACTTCGCAGTTTACTGCAGAATGTACCGCCCGAGAAGCAACAAGCTGTTTTAGCCAACTTGTTAGCATCCACAGCAAATCTTCTGACTGAGACAACCGGCATAGCCGCAAACGTAACGCTGCCTCAGGAAACCAAGCAAGCAAATCCAACTGCACAGATAGGATCTGATGTTTGTAAACAGACTGAACGGCTAAGTAATACAAGTTTTCCTATTTCCATAGATTTGGACAGGTCACTAGATGATCGGTGTATTAGCGACAAACAATTGGAATTAAAGAACGATATGAAAGGCAAAGGCGAGAGTCGACTGCATCAGCAGGTAGGTAAGGCTAAATATTTGATTATTTCTGTCTATTTTTCACCTATGATCACTGATTTTGCTTTATCATTTATACGATGCTTGACACAGAAAACTCATAACTTTGGTAGTAATCGCATGAAATACGCTTAAGCATTGTTTAAAATTTGCTTATGCGTCAAGCACTCTGCACAACAGAAAGTTAAAAATTTCCGTAACGTGTATATATTCTTGGCTACAAGGACCTAACGTATATGCATTTAATTACTACGGGCTCCACACAGTAACATATTATTTTATATTGGACCTGGAAAATAAGTCAGCTTGACCAAGTGTCAACTCAACTGATGCATATATTTCGTATTTATTGGTTACTCAGAAGTAGATTCTAGCACTATGCTCCAAATCAATATTATATTAGTTCAAGTAATGTTAGACAAATAGACGATGCTTTGCTACGCAAACATTTAGGGGATTGCGTTGTCCCTTTGTCTCATAATATTAGATCAGTTATGCAATTGATTTCAAGCGTACTAACTGTCCCTACTGATAAGTAGCTGAATATCTCATATCCCACAGGCATTGTACACATTTATAGTAAAGTTGCTCTTAATACTTATATCCTTCCAGGTTCTGATATTTCTTTTCTTTTGTGAGAATTAACATGTTATAATTGGAGAAATATCCTATTTTGTGCTTATTTCTAGAATTTTCATGTTTAAAATAAGATGTTTTACTATGCTGACTAGAACTCATGCACTTATAGTCGATAATGCTTAGGCCGTGATTCGGTAAATTGTGACATATTGAACCTTTAGAAATACTTTTGTTTGATGCAAATGTTTTTTAGGCAACGTAAATTCATTTTTTGATGGAATTAATTTTGAGTTCGGGAAACTTTTATCCGCCTTATGGAATTACCTCTGATTATGATCTTGAATGTCAAAGGAAAAAAATCACGCTAGTCTCATAAACTAAATATTAATATTTTTATTTGTTTGAATAATTAAACTTTATTTCTTCTAACACAAATCAATTAGGCACATTGTCGTTCATCTCTAATGTTATCTATAATTTGTCTTTACTTCAAAACTCACATTTTCTTTACTTATTAGATAAGCGTTTAAGTTGAACAAACGTAAGTTAGTTGTAATGAAGGCACGAAAAATAATACCAAATAATCTGTCAATCCTAGTTATTGTAATGTTTGATATTCTAGAATTTGGCCCAGTTACCCTCAAGTCTTCGTCATTGTGCCTGTGCGATAGCATTTTAAAATCCTATTCGCCTCGAGTCCGCAAAATGATGGATGATTACGTTGGCTGGGTCAGTTTCTAAATTCTGGACTACCGAGTTTGGTATAGCTGATGCATGACCTAAAACGATAAAAAACAGGCGCCCTTTATGATCTAAACTGTCTTCTGCTATATTGTACTCGTAAGCATGCCGCTCAATACTCTCACTATCCAAAGACCATCGAAGGTGACAAAAATCGGCATATAACTTGCAACATACATGTTCAAATTATGAGACCTGATTAATAAATTCAGAGCTTGTCTGAAGCTTCCTTAAAAGATGTTTATTTCAATTTATTTGTTAAATATTCTCTTTGTTTTTTTTGTAGACATGCAATATTGTATCGCCTAAATTGGATGTATACCTTTCATACGTCCGTTATATTGCAGGCTAATTCTAACCGTTCATATTAGCTTGATATAGATTTAGATTTAAGCTACGCAGCAATAGGCGAGAAACGCACATTTAATAATACTAAAGATCAACATATAGAGCTATGTTGGAGTACGTTTTATTGTCTAAGATTTAAAAAATTAACATAATAAAACAAAGACAGAGAATATAGGAAAGAAATTATTTCTCACACCGAACATGGTACTAAAGATAATTAATAAGTGGACGATTTGATAGAAACAAGGTACTTTAAAAAAATTAATCATCGTTGAACGTAAGAAAAAACAATGGGTTTCATGTAGAGAGAAAATTCAATTATTTCAATTGAATTACGTATTATGAATGTAATACGAAATAAGATCTTAAGTTGAAACATTATTACAACTTCCCTTTTGGTACGTATTCAAATAAATTTATAAATATGCCTAACTCATTTTTCACAAATTTTAGGGCGTTTGCTCATCGTTTCTCCTCAGGCCATTTCCGAACAACGTTTTTTGCCATCTGCTACTATATTATGATTTGTGATTTAATTAATCATTTAAACAATCCTCCATATAATCTTGTTGAAAGTTTTTTATAGGAGAAGTGCTATTCACCTACAATCATCTCAGTTTATAGTGTGATCAGTTTCTAATGAATGAAATGTGATATTTAATTTACCAATGTGATCACGCTTACATGCAGTTTTATATTCTCTCCTTCTAACTTTGATTACTCGCATAATATTGATTGCCATCTCCACTAGGTTTTTCGTAAACATCAAATAAAGCCATATGTACCATTCTGTTAGGACGTGTGCTGCTTAATTTACATTTTTATTTTTTAATAGTTCTTTGTGTTTCGTAGCCAAAATTTCCACTCCCAAATTTAAAATCTGGCATAGCCATTCGCTCTTAATAATCTTTGGTTTTTTGGGGTTTTCTCGTATGATGCTCCACATTGAATCTTCTTAAAATTTTGTTAATTACAGATTATGTTACTTCAACTGTATAATCATTCATTTTAAATACCTATTTTAAATTATTTAATTCGTCTTCTCTATGCTCAAAATTGCAAATCCTTAAGCTCATTATTATTGATAACTTTATTCTTTAATCTTTACGTATGATTAGTCTATAAAATTAGGCGAATTTCTGAGCAGCTATCCTTTCTGCAAATCTCTTTCAAAATAATCACCGTTGCTTATCGTGTCGTCTAAAAATGAGTATCTATTTATCTTTATTTCTAAATTAAATTTGAAATCATTACTTAAAGTATAGTTCAACAATTTTTTTCCTCGCCATGGTTCGACATATGAAATATGCCATGCAAGTATCGATTTTAAAGGCGTCCTTGAGGTTGATGTAAACTTATTATTGATTTTCAATTTCATCTTAATCAAGGTTGTTGTTCTGCTCACTGCCTAATAAGTTATTTTCTTGCATACATGGTTAAACCTACATATTTTTAAATTAATTTTACTTGTTTGTTTGCGACATAAATGTCAAGCTAACGCTAACAATTCATATTCACATAAACTGCTAATGTTTTGCTTACCTTTAAAAGACAACTCTAATGTAGGCGATACGGTATTTCATGTCTATAAGATCTGTATAGAATCGATATTCTGTGTATGCTTACGGTTAGGTAAAATTATACTTACATGGACTAACATTGAAGCGATTTTTGTATAAATTGATAGATAAATTTGAACATAAATAAATAATTATTTAGACTCTTGGTTTGCGGTGACGACATGTATTTTCTGTTTAAATAAAGTTTGTGGATGGAGAAGATGAAAAGTAGTTGATCGAAATATTATCCAAGTAGAATGTTTGAAAACTATGTTGATAAAGTACAAACATCAGCTATTGTCACCTGGTGCAAAATCCATTCAGACATTTATAAAATGTTTGTGGCGGAGAACTAATATATATGCAATTGTGTATTAGGTGTTGCGCACTTAATAAACAGAAGAATAAACCAAAGGCAACATGAACGGAACGCATAATCTCTTGCACATTCGTTTCGTGCTTATTGATGAGTCGCAAGTAAGCACGAAACGAATGTACACGAGATTATACGTTCCGGTCATGCTATCATTGTTTTATCTTTTGGTAATATTTGAAATAATTTGTTAATAGATGCGCAATATTTGAACTGATTTGTTACTAGATGCACAACATCTAATACATAATTACTTTTAAACATGGTTATTTGTAAGTTGGTTTGGAAAAAGGGGAAGCTTCTTGATGCTTGCTAAAATTATTTTGATCATGTTAATTGAATTACCAATATGACTATACTATATTCAGTCGATTAAGTATTATCTGTGATCATACTATGCATTTGTCGTTTTTTGGTCCTTTGATCCTCAAAGTACTGAACTTTTCTGTTTTGTGTATTCGACTTCCCTCATTAACCAGATGGTCGTAATCTACATCGACAGGATTTCGAAAATACAATTTAGAATTAATATTTATCTGACAGAGCATGAATTATGGTTTAAAACGAAGTTTTCATTTCTCCAAATACTTCATTCAGAATAGGCTTTTCATCTCCAAATGTGAATTTAGGTAAAGTTTTTTGGACCTGATAAAAGGAAAAGATTACGTAGGAATTCATAATCAAATGTTCCCCTTGGCGATCTCCGTTTGGCGGTTCTTTAAACAATGCTACAGTATTCCAATATATGATTGCTACAGGTTTGAGGCGATTTTAATTTTCAGTCTGTGATGCTAATTAAATCTTTTGCGTGCGACTCTAACAGCCGCTGATGAAGAGAGGTCTGCTTCCGGTCTGTACCTGGCAGATCCGATCCAGGTATCAGAATTGGCATATTGTTCAAAGTTGCCTAAACACAAATGCTCTATTCGGAAGATCTTTAATTATCTATGGGAAGGAGAATTGTATTTAAATCCTCCACCACGTGATGAATCTGTTGACGTATTGAAGATGCTTCAAGATAAATAAACCGATGAGCAATCTTTATTATGTCATTCAGATCACATATGATTAAAACGCTTAAATAGCAAGCTCAAACAATAGGTATCGTACTTATGACTGTAACATTTGCGAATATTAGTTAATTTTTCAGGGGAGACAGCTGAATTGAATGTAATTTCTTTATTTCATTTTGTGATTAGCAGCAGCAATATATGTCACTACCATGGCTTATTAGATATTTCCTATAATCAAAATCAACTTCAAGTGAATTTGCATATAGACGAGTTTAACATGCTAGGTGCAGTAAACACTTTGAAAGGCTTATTTACGCAATTGCGAGAAATTTGTTTTCGAATAAGAGGCAATAAACGCCTTCATTCTTACTCATTGTTGTGCCCATTTATATTAATGTAATACAGGATAATACTTTTGCTTGAATGAGCCAATTAAAAATGTGTATGCACAGAACTAGTGTCTGGTGTGACATAAGTGGCGTCCACCACTGGATACTAGGCCCTACCGTTTCTGCGATGGTTGTGTGACTCATTGAGCTATAGTGGTGGCGCTGTAGTGCTGTTTGGGTTTCTCATAACAGACCGATAAAATGACAAGTTAGACTAACGCACGTTCAACTCAAACTTTGATTGAGTGACCAGGTGTTCTTTTAAAGCCTGCAAATAACTATTCATTTTAAAGTAAGGTTTAAATTTTGCGCAGTGCTGTCATCATTGAATTTTATTCCGCAATTCGCTGTTGCGGGACAATTGACAGCACTCAAAGGTCGGTAAAATCTTGATTCCTTTATATATATAGTTGCAGAGATTGTGTTTGGCATGGATTGATTGGTTTTCACTTGTCGGTCACTCCGAAGCCGTCCACAATTACTTTTTTTCTGAAATTGTACCTGATGCTAATTGCGGGGAAAAATTTTACTGTTCATTTAACGGTTATGCGGCAGCGAAGCGTTCGAATTATATAATTCTATTTGTTATTATTATTATTATTATTATTATTTGTTTTAGTAGTTGTTGTTTTATTGATAGTAGTATTAGTAGTAATAGTGATATTAGTGATAGTAGTGGTAGTCGTCGTTGTAACTAATATGAGATCTCTATTAGGAAAAAGAGGATCGCAGTCGTTAATGTTTATCTATTATGCAAAGCTTAGATTTTAAGTATGAAAAATAAAGTTTTGACTATCTAGATCAAGTGTGAAAAAGATTTTTTTATCTTCCTAAAGTGAAAAAATGATAAAAAGTTAGCGCTTGGTAAAGCGAGCATGAGATGAAAAAATTCAAAGTAAACACGAAACACATGCACATGAGATTTTCCTTTGCTTGTACTGCATATGGAATATCTGCCGGGTCTCATTTAAACTAATTTGTTACTACAGTTAAATACTGTTTGTTGCGAAGAGCTAATACATATGCAAGTATGTATTAGGTGTTGCGAACCTATTAACAAATTAGTTCAGTTTTGACCAGAATGATAAACCAAAGACAGCATGAACGGAAAGTATAATCTCATGCACATTAGTTTCGTGCTTACTGGCAACTCATCAGTAGGAGCCGGTACTATGCCCTTTAACCACTATATATTTGGGTGAAGAATGTGGGATAATATCCTTCTGGTCACAACTAAACTAATTTGTTATTAGTTTTGCCACACCTAATACATAAATGAATTTATATTAGCTCACCGCAACAAAGAATATATAAATATTATATTTTGTTGAACAAAGTTATGAATGCCACGAAATGTGATAGTTGATTTCGATTCAGGCCAGATTATTTGGCTTTTTAGACATGGCAAATGTTCAGTTATGGTAAATATTATGTATAGTGAATTGGTTTGAATACACATACGTATAGAAAATTGAATCACCTAATTGTCTGACGTTTCCTGAATAAATATATTGGGCAATTTGGCTGTGGTGCCGGCTCCTACTAATGTGTCGTCAGTAAGAAAGAAACGCTTTTGTACTTAAGGCTATTCTTTTAGTTCATGCTGACTTGCCTATTCTTCTGATCCTGTTCGAGCTTATTTTCTGCTATATTCGCATAAACTAATACATTATTGCATGCATATATATATATATATATATATATATATATATATATATATATATATATATATAAATTCGTCGCAACAAAAATATAGAACTATATAAATGAATGCATAAAATTTAAATCGATGAGTAAATAACGAATGATATAAGTAACCAATCACAAATGTGTAGGCAGACAAGATCAGGACTGGATAAAACCAGTAAAACCATATGTATGAATCAATATACATTTATATTGTAGTAACATAAAAAATAAAGAATAAAAATCTAAATGGTCACTGAATTTGATATAAGTTAATTTATGTGCAAAGGTAGCCAGGTGAATAAATGTGTCTTGTTATTCTGCTAGTCACATAATCGATCAATAATAAAACAAAATTTAAATAATCACTAAGGACTTTTTGTATTTTGCTATTTAGATAATTAAATAGTTTGATACACCAATATGTAGATCTTGTGTAATCTAGGAGTTCTATCAATAATTTTATTTACTATCTAATTTATCCATGAGGAAGCTAGTACATACATTCAGTGATAATACATGCTCCATTTTCGTGTTACTTGTCCAGTTATCGTCAGTTTATTGACTTACCAATGTGTTTACAGCCTTATTAATGTTTCGGTTCTTTGTGATTTGAAAACAGTAGGAAAAATAGAAACTAGGTAACATAAACCTTCATCTTTATTATATATGCTAACATCATGTGCGTAATTTTGTGCATCTGTGTTCGGGTGTCTAAGGACATATGATGATTTGTAGTTATGCCTTTACGAATGCCCATGGACGTTACACGTATCAGTAACCAACCATGTGTTATTATATAGCAACCGGTTATTGCGCAAATAGTGATAACAATAAGATCATGCTTGCGAATTTTAATTAAGCATTGATCCCATTTTTATTTGAATTAACGTCACTAACATGTATTGATGTGTTTCGACCTTCTAGGAAGATCATCACTTCATAGTGGGAAACTTTTCAATGAGGATCATTCTATAGTGCATAGATGATTTATTGAAAAAAACTAAGGCTTTTATTCAAAGTTGTCTCATACATTTTACTTGGTTTGAATAGTTTGATCTTAAAGTCAGTTCATCATTGTGCACTGGTTAAATGGAAGGTTGAAATGAATT
This sequence comes from Eudiplozoon nipponicum, assembly GCA_029291075.1. Taxonomy (NCBI): domain Eukaryota; kingdom Metazoa; phylum Platyhelminthes; class Monogenea; order Mazocraeidea; family Diplozoidae; genus Eudiplozoon; species Eudiplozoon nipponicum. The sequence goes on from JAQBSW010000449.1 coordinate 112,281, forward strand.
TACTTTTAACTGGCGTGTTATATATTGGTTTTGAAAATATAAATGTGCTTCAGTGTTTATGAAATCTATAGTAGATTCGTTCAAAATATTTTCTTTTAGTCTTAATTCCTCGATCGTCTTTGAGCTTAAACACGGTATTATATTCCTATTCTTAATTGAATACTATATTTTTTATACATAGTTATTCTACCTTGTGAATATTTAACGAAAACTTTATTGCCCATTTGCTATTTCATCCCTGACTAAGATATCCCATATGCATGCTTTATTTTACACTATTATTCTTTTCACTATTACTTGTTCCATTTAAGTCCCGTTCAGTAATTATTTATGATACAAACTTATTAGTCTCTACATAGCCTTATTACAAGTTTTAGTTTATATTAAATGTTGTTTTAATAAACCTGCCAGTTGTTATGTAAAGACCATCCCCTCCTCAACGTGGTACGACGGTGTCAACCATGTTTCGATGGCCGATCGTACATGGGCTAACGGGGCTATGGCGGTGGTGTCACCAGGGCGTGGTGGATTTCCGACCGGCAATCGGATCTCCTATAAAATACCACATGAGCCCGACGACGGCACCATGACGCGGCGTGTGTTCCCCGCCACAAAAGGGGACAACAGCCACAGGATTACATGGACTCCTGGACAGTACCCCGTACTTCCGAATGGCGAATGAGCTCTCAACAGCCACCGGCAACCATACAACTTACTGCTGCCTTGCAGACTGCGCTTGTATGTGCAAAGGCTAGAGGTGCGTCCTCAATCAAAAAGCCGAGTGGTGAGGGGATACCACTTGTACCAAATTCCCAAGAAACTCCATGAAATGTGGAGCCGGCTTATCCTCCAAAAGGAGTCATACAGTAAAAAAAGTGCATATTAATGGTTTCAATGAATATATCACATATTTTGACATCATACAATATATATATATATATATATATATATATATATATATAATGTCCAGATGACTTAGCCGAATATTACCCCATCAAATGAAAACCCTGAATGTATATAAATGAAAGATTGTAAAGCGAAAGTTTAGTAATCTCGAAATAAATGGCCATTATCCACTTTGTTAATAATGTGTTTTTTCCTAACTTGAAATAAACTGTGAAATATATATATATATATATATATATATATATATATATATATATATATATATATATACAAAGTATGTAATTTATTTATTTGATGTTTCATGCATGTAATTTGCTTATAACATCCTCGTTCTTCATTAACTAATGTATTTATTTGTATTTGCGCATAGGCAATGTGAGTTGGGGCGTGTGCTTATATATAGTGATTTTAGGAGCAAAGCGGAGGTGTTGTAATTAGTTCACGTAAAACCTGATTGTTTGTTTTTGCAGTATCTTCCGACGTAGATGTAATTCGTTTAACTCGATTTTACAAATGTGCGATTTTCTTTCTATGACACACAATTCAATGCCATACAAAACAGATAACGAAATTGGGGAAAGTTGGGACGCCTGGCAGATCGGCAATCAGTGGCGTTCTTTGTAGTTCCGGTCATCAGTTGAATATCTGTCCAGTTTCCTTGCAACCGCCTACTCTCTCCGAAAATCGTCATTATAATTCGCAGCAATTACATTCTGTGGGTAATCAGCGTCATCAACAACAAAAATATAATAGTAGCACAATTCAGCCTGGGACAGATACGAAAAGTAGGTTGACAGCATTGATCTGCAGTCGAGGCAAAGCCAACAGTATGAGTGAGACGAGTACAAGTATGCCAAAGCAAAACCCATATGTTCAGTTTCCTCTATCAACCAGTCATTACCATCAGCAGAATGCACGACAACATTTACTACAAAGGTTACAAAAAAAGGAACCACTCAGTGATTGCCATCTGTATCGATACACTAATTTTGGAGAAACTGTTATGACTGGTAATATTATTAACGATTTGTGGTCTTCAAAGAATACCCCATGTTCCCGAACACTCGATGGCGTCATCACAAAATCTGATGAATCGAAGTACACTGTCACTAATTCTAATTCTATTAACACCACAAACCCTACTCTAACTGATATTATTACTAATCTCAATAATGTGAACACGAATTTCACTAGTGGCTCAAATTTTAATACTGAGTTTGCAGTTATTAAATCTAGCACGCCTATTGGAGCCGAAGATAATCTTCTTTCTGACTTGACTTTACCTTCGGCCGACTTTCATTTGAAGTCATACTTTAACAGCGATGCACCATCAGTTTCATTTGACTTGGTTGGATCGCCTCTCAACTCTTTGGTGACTAAGCCGTCAGTCGAACCAATAAGGATAGGAAGACGAGCACGAGATAGTGGATTAGACACGGCCACAATGAGCACAAGTTGTGAAGACTATGAATTTTCTCTGCGCGAACATGATATCATTGCTAGTCGACTTAGTTCTGGGCACAATACTTCAGCCAGCAGTGTTAGTGAGAGCAATTGTGAAACTGGCTTGGCGACTAATGAAGTGGTTCGGCATGATTCTGGATTGATTTGTCAGTCTGACATACCGTCGAATAGCAATTATACTGATGTTGATGTTGGATTTTGTGAAAACTTACCAGGTTAGTGCCCAAATTGTGCGTGCTTTGTATATGCGTATGCTTATAATTTACAAAGACAACAATATTGTAACAAAAATTATCATTTATTTGCTATCCATGATCAATGGAAAATTTTTAGTTTGCTCATTTTATTCGTTATTAAACCAACTGTCCATCATTTTATAACAGACGATTTCATCTACATACTGGGATTAAAGTATATTAAAGTTTGAATTATTATGTGAACTGTACAAGATTTCGAAGCCAAAACAATTTTTTTGCATAGTTGACTAATTATAGAGGCACAACTCGTAAGAATTAAAATTGAGATGTTTGATTGATTTTTGTTAAGTTTCGTATATCTATTTTGACATTCGCCAAATTCGAAACATAGTTAAATACACGTTAACATTGATTTGTAAAAGTTTTAAGACAGACTGGAGAAGTGGCTTTGCTTAAAAGGAGCTGGATTAAATTCCCCTTTTATTAATTGATCTCTGAAGAATTTTATAGTGTCGCAGTTCATCAGGAAATAGCCACAGTCGCTCATACCCTCTATATGCATTGATTTGATTATTTTGGGCGACTAATAACTTGCATTAAATTACGTATTTTCACTTCACGAGCAGTCAGTGTAAACTGTTGTTCTTCTATTTATTCGGTGTTTAAGAGAATCTCAAATCACGATAATGTGCTTGTGTTAGAGACATACATGGGTTGATGCAAGTATCTGTTTTATATTTAAGCAAAGCAATTCCAAAAACTAGTTAACCATACCTGTTATATGACATTCTGTTAAAGAAGCCTTAGTTTTTCACTGCTTGGGACTTGGTAGTTTATTGTGAGTGCTGCGTGATTTCAGTCAGTGAGTCTTATCGAATTCTTTTGTCGGTCAAAGTTCGAAATCTGCTCTAGTCGACGGCCAGTATTCCACGTGAAACCAGCGTGCATTTGGTTGGTTGATTTAACTACAGCAGATAATTTATTCATTCACACTTATATTGTCGGTTTATCCTTCAAGGTCATGCATGAATCTCTATAATCTATCACTACAAGTTCGAACGATTTTCAACTAACGGCAATTATCGGGCAACTTAGGGTAGATAGTGTCCAGCTTTATGACGCCTTAAGGACAAAATCAGCTAAAATTTGCGACATCTTGTCGATGTCAATTCCGTCGAAGGCGTACTGGTGCCTTCGATCTTTGATACGAAGATTGCCAAATCATCATTTAAGTGGAGAAATAATTTGATCCTATTTAGAAATCGACGATCCAGATTTGTGATTGCAGCCATTTGGTTGAATAATGTATCTGTAACGAATCACTGTAGCGAGATAAGTGTATTTTTTTGCATGTAAATTATCTATATTTTAATGTTTGACATTGATTTCGCGGTCTACTTGATAATTATAGGCAATTAACTCTTTTTTTAAATGGTATGATTTAAAAAATATGGCATATGAATTATCCTTTGAAGCCTTTAACCAAGTGCTAAGAAAGCTTTCGTTGTAAAATAATGACCCCCAATGGCTGCTAAAATTGATACAAAGATGAAATTTTGCTTTGAATATTGCGATTGGCGTGTGTTCATTAAATGTTTATAATAAAAAATTTTTAATAGTAAATAACGATTTGCAAGTTAAAAACTCTCCTTAACTTCTTGCACAATTGCATTGGTGTTTCGACTTCGTAATCGCGGCATATGTTAACAATTTGTTATGCTTTATAAGCTTAATAGAAGTTTATATTGTTGTGGCAAGGTGTAATACTTTTTTCTCGGCTCATCGATGAGAGAAATGTACATACTTCCCGATGCGATCATCTATTTTACATCCTTATTTGCTTTCTATTTATAGTTATTGGTCCAGAAGTCATACCGCAATCAGTAGAGAATAACGTTGATTCAGCACAACCAATCAACAGAAGAAAAAATGACACCTTTCACACTATGCGAGATGACATTACCAACACAAACCTTTGGTCAGTTCCCATTTCTACTCGTGATAATATTAGTTTTCTAGAAGATAATTTGCATTCCTTGGTCGCTGCTTCAGAGAATTTAAACTTGGCTTGTGAAGTTACTGGCCATGATAATAATCAAAGAAATGCAGAAACGATCATGACTAACTTGGCTGCGGAAGAGAATGCTAGTGAAATTGATTCCCAAATAAAACTTGAAGACGACGAATTGGAACTTAAACTACAGGCAAACCAGGTAAATTAATTTTGTCAACTGCTATTATTTTATAATGAATGCTTCTAGATAAAGTATAGGGTGTTTGTGCCAGCTTTTGCATTTGCTAAAAGCCAAGAGTACATTTTGAATGTCTGCGGGGGATGTTGACGTTTCATATTTTTCAATGTATGTACCCCTTTGAATTAATTGTTGACATCAAAGTTCATATTCGTTGAGGATTCGATCAATCCTGCCTATTTTTCATCGGATTCCCGCTCCTTATGCCAATTTATTTATCAATGTAAACTAACCAATGTTCGTTTAATTATATAAATGTAAACTATAGTTTGTTCATTATTAGCTACATTCATTAACTCGCAAACCGATATATTTTGTTTTTCGTGCGAAATACATTTCTGCAGCCATGAACAAGAACTAAAACTAACGGAATATTCATTGATATAAATCTATTTATAATATGAATGCACAAACAAATAAATGAAAAACTAATTCATTGTATTAAACTAAAGACCAATAAGTAACGTTATGTTAAATTTACAACTATTAACCGAAACATTAAAAGATTAAAAAAATAAATTATCATAAGATAAAGTAAGAACTGTACAAATCGACTAATGTCAAGGTAAACCTTGTTTTAATTAAGGTATAAATTAAATAAAATTGTCTAGCAAATGCCCATAGTAAGAAAAGCTTTGAAGAGTGGGCGGAGTTGTTTAATCTTAATAATTTTTTAAATAGAATATTCCAATAGTAATCAAATGACAGAAGACATTATGACGTTTTTAAAAAGGATAAACACATTTAACAATGGTAGTTGCAGTATTATGAACGTAATATAAAAATATTTTGTGTTAATATTCAATTACACTAGAAAACAAATCGAGATGTTAGAAGTCAACCAGATATCCACTAATTTAGGTTGCTTGTTGACCGTTGCTTCTGATACCAATTCTGAATAGTGTCTCCTACAATATTCATTTCCTGTATGATCTTAAACGTTTGTGTTGGCAGAATGCAGTCCGATTATAATCGTCCCAATCAATAGTATGGCCAATTTCTAATTGATGACAATCCAGGTATGATTTATGAATGTGGAAACACCGGATAATTATAGTTATAGTATTAATTACAGCCACTATCGGTAACATAAAGCTTGTTTTAATTTTTATCGCCATTGCGCTGCATATGATATTTACGCCATTGACTGTGGTTACAGGTGGCCCAGAAGTAGCATGGGCGTCCCTAAAATCTTACAGCACATTGTATACGTTTTCAGTGCACTGATACTTGAACTGAAAAGGAGCTGCTGCTTGGAGCTGAGTTTCAATAGCATTTTATCGGCCGATAGAATTACTAGATCCATTGGCTGAACTTCTTGTGCACCTGTGGTAAAGACTTTCAACCTAGATAGAGGAAACCTAGCGTCTGCCTACCTAAGTGTTGTCAATTTGAGCACGACATGTCGATGTCTCATCCGCATAGCTATGGAACGCCTTAGTGTTCTGGCAGATTAAGTTAACCACTGCCTATTTAAGGCTGAGAGAATGATTAATGATCCTGATACCGTTGCCACAGCTATTTTCAGCAAAGATTCATCCGACTACAGCTCGGTCTTCCGCGCAGTCTTCGCCTAGTTTGGTTTTCGAATTACCAGTGATAACTGGAATTTGCGAACGTCACTTAAAGCCAGGGACCGAACTTGATATCTTCAAAATAGTTCTTTTCTTGAAAGGAATAGTTGTAAGTTGGTGTATACCTGTTTATGACTCTTAGAACCATGTTGCCAACGCGAAACGTAGAATAGACCTAATGAGAGTTTATCGCTCTACAGGTATATTCGGCTTTACTCTAACTGTAAAGTTGAAAAGCAATACCATACTTGGGTGCATCACTCTCGCATCGAGATATGGGTATCACCTTTTCACGTGACCTAGTCCGTAATGAAACACATTGTCGGATGTTCAAAACAATTTTGGTCTCCTGGAGACAATCAATGTGGATACTGTTGAGTATTTAGCAAATCTTGATAAATTGTCTAACTTGCTAGGTAAGAGCCCTCACTCTAAAATTTGATAAATAAAATAGCTGTTTAAGTGGAATACAAGGGTCTGCAATGACTGCTTCAAGTCGTGGCGTATGTTCAGCGCCAGTACAGAAGACGCAGCGTTGCCAGTAGTCTTCCTGGGAACTTTCGTAAGTTAGCACGGCCTTGCACGTTCTCTACTGCCATAACATAGAGCTTTATCAGATTTAACGATCTTCTGATTAAATGTTTTAAACTAGTAGAAAAAAAGTATTTTCCGACGAATTGGCGACGATCGAAGATCCAAATTTTACTCGCGTCTGCAGTTTCTTGTTTACGCTTCTTTACTCTGCATGACTCAGCGGATAAGGTGACCTCTTTTATACACCGAACCGGAAGATGCATTGTGGAATAATTATAAGTTTTATTATTGATGGGTATCGCCCATTTCTATTAAGAATAGATAATTTATGGTCAGAGCAGTCCTTCTCGTAAATTGTCTGTCATCTAAACCTGACGAAATTCATCTGACCAATGGTTTATTTTTATGGTTTTTCTTTTCTTATTTAGTCGGCTACTCAAAACTAACTAGCATTAACTGTCCAGAATTTATGTTGTTTGTAGACGTCAGCAAATCCTACAAAACCGTCTTATGGTTGTGACAACTTAATGAGCAAAATTGGCATTTCAAACATTTTTTATACATGTAGTTGATATCGACTTCTATTGCTATTTATCAACATACCTAAAGGATTTTCCTGTCAAATTAGGCTGACTTTGTGACAGGGTAATTTATATATTGATTAGGAAATTCAAACCACGAATTATAGCTGCCAGACACTATTTATAAGATATTTATTAGTTATTAATAATATTCGCTATTTTATGTGTTACTGTGCCGTAAAATTTTAAAGATAAATGCATATCATATGTAGAATGAGACGAACATTTTAAAAATAAGCCTACGGCTTACTATGTGAGCTGCATTCGTACTGGAAGTGGATAGTCATAAGAACAGGATTGAATTGCAACCGATAAGATCAAGCACTGAAATTTTACGACAGACAATACTGTAGTTTACATTATCGTATGCCTTATTCAACAACTTTAACAAACTTTCTCAATAATTAATCAAAAAGCAGTTCTTGTGTTGTCGATATGACCCTTGGCTCCACAGAATCCTGCTGTGTGGGGGAAATCGATTTTTGCTAATTGCAGTATTGTCTCTTTTAGTAAATTTCCTGTCTGGCTTTAACGAAAAAAACTAAGTATAAAGTGAGTCAACGTGTTTAGCTAGCGTTAACTGTGCAATAATGTGCGAATACTTTAAAATGTAGCGTTTTCGTATATCTCCAGTTCGTAAATTTGATTTAAATTTTTTTTAGCACTGGCGCAATTAGTTATTGCTAAACTGAATAACTAATGTGATTGTAATGCAAGCTGTTACATGTTAGAACTCTAACCGAATAGTAACTGTGTAACTATTATGCCAGTCAAATAAAATGAATATAGGTAATACAATTAAACAATCAATGATTGCGCAGGTGGTGAGAACAACTCTTTAAATTAGATATGCGACCTTCACTTCTAGTAGTCTTGCATACAAGGTACCTGACTGGAAATGCCGGCTGCACAATTTCTATGCAGTCACGAACATTAAAATTTTGTAGATTTCGCCAAACATATATAAGACATAATATGTAATACAATTAAACAATCAATTATTGCGCAGTAGTTTTGCTGTTGTTCGACGACTTGTTAAATACAATGGGATTGGTGTTTACATCAAACTCGCTATCTTGATTTAAAGAATTATTTCAAGCACCCGCGCAATCAATGATTGTTTAACTGTATTAACTATATACATGGCGAAAGCTGCAAAATGTTAATGTTCGTGATTGCATAGATTTGAGAGCTGCGTATCTAATTTTGCTTTCGATATGTATGCATTTCGGTTTAATCCTCGGTAGTCAGTTTGTCATCGCACTCTGACGATGATCATGGAAGGCCGAAACGCGTCAGTGCGTGCGCCAGTGGTAGTTTTGCAGTTGTTCGACGACTAGGTAAATACGATGGGTTTGGTGTTTAATTGGAGCTCGCAAACTTGATTTAAAAAGATAAAATGTATGCTATGTTACTAGGCCTAAAAATACCATATCGTCATTTCGAAACATGTTATACAATTCATGGCTTTGACTTCATTAGTAAGTTTTCCGCCGTTCTCTGATAGTGACCAAAGACATTAAAATCAATTAAAACGGAATGGAATGTTTGAATCAGAAAATATAATAAACTATAAAGTGTCATTACGACTAAGCCTGTAACTTAGTATATTCGCATCTCGTTTTCTTGTAATTCCAGTTCTAATCGGGTAATGGAATGAATTTTCTACGTAAATAGGAGTTTAAATTGCGTATAACACACTAGCAATTACAAAAAACAAAATTTTGTTTAAAAACAGGGTTATTGATATATCTAAATTAGAGTTAATAATTCGTAATGTATGTTTATTTCATTTTGCTATTGGGTCTTAAATTTGTTCCAAAGTTGTGATTTATTTATCTCGAAATTTAAAAATCGCTTGCTATCATGAATAGGAGTGTGTAAATAATTAATTCTTAAAAATTTTGACTATGAGTATTTCTTATGTTTCTGGCTCATCTATTACCTATTTTTTCCCTTTAAAATCGACTCTCCTTTTCTGGCACATAAACTCCCTTTCTTTTCAGCGTTAAAGAGTTTAACTATTTGATCATATAATACCTTGTTTTTTATGTTATTGTTTCGCATAGACTATATGGCCCATTAAGCCAGCTGTGAATTCATTAAACCAGTCTTTCTGCCATCTCTTCGGTTCATTTACTGACTCCACTTCTGTACACGACTCTATTGAATTCTGCGATGTGAACCTTAAAAGCAATATCCAAGCTGACGCGTCATCACTGCTAAAGAGCATGACTTCATTGGAAAGACTGACGAGTGCACCATTCCCTGCAACTAATTCTGATGATGATATCGTTAATACTAAGGAAAATTCGTATGAGAAGATGATGGTTTTAGGAAGTACTTCAGATAATGTGGAATTTACGCAATCAGTGAAAGTCGGATCAGTTACCACTGCTAAGCCAATCCGGAAAAGCCGTCCAACTAGTTTTTCTTTGGCCCCCGGTACTCCGCCTAACTGTACAGCGGGTAACTACATTCTTTCTGGTGGTCACCAGGTGCGTTTTAGAGGCATTCTTGTATGAGTCATAATGATTTTGTCACTATTATTTCTCTTATTGCCACGAGAGGCTATCAAATTTCTAAATTTTAATTCCAGAAATCCCCGACATTGTAAAGTTTCAAATACTGTCTAGTAACCTCGGTATTATAATAATATGATTTCGTAGAAAGATTACATATGTTCGTTTTTATTATCCTTTTCTTTGCTCCATTAGCTGCTAGAATATAATAAAGATTTATTAGGTTTATAAACCTAAAATTTTATCACAAAATGTAACATTTACCGTGCTTCATTTATTATTCTTAATGAAACAGGACCTTATTTTCTGCTGCCACAGTAGTCCAAATCTGTCTCGTATCTCGAGGTACCACTGTAATCAGGGTTATGCCAAAGTTCTTAAGTGTTTATTCACTGTGAGGATTATGTAAACCATTTTTTGTAATCGCAAAAGGCTATTAAAATATCAGCTAAATGTATGCGTGAATTGTTATTCGGGAAATTCTTTAATGCTAACTTATCGATTATGCAAGAAGTTACTAATCTTTCATCTACTTTTACGTTCGAGTTCCACAGAGGTTTACTAAAGTTTTATTCATGCAATTTCGATTTTAGTTCAGATTCACCTATCGTTGATTTTCGAGCCGTTCGACATGGCCGCTATTCACTGGTCGCCTTTGCTTTCAGTCAATTCCTGCGTTTAATAGTTTGGTTATTAGTACGTATTACTATTTAGCTTTTGCCATATAAATGTATCGCGCAATCGATTTCTATTTTGTTATATAAATCGATCGTGCAGTCCATGCTTAAGCTGTACTTAGATTTTTCTTTTGAAAATTCTGTGTGTGTATGCGCGTTGATGTGTGTATGTCACATTGATTTGTATACGCCTATTTTTCTACTTTATTATTTGCTTGTTACTTACGTTCGCTTGTGAACGAATGCACTTCTGTATTGTTGTGTTCGTTGACAGGCGCACACATAAACGCAGCGCATACCTAATTAAAGTACTTAAATGCGTACGTTTGCACGTGTGAGCTTTTGACAACGATTTCATTTTGCCTACGGAATCAGGCAATATTTTATTGAGCGGTGGTGATAACTTATATTTAAATCGTGCTTGCGGACTTAAAATAAACAACAGCAACATTTTCTACAAACCTTGCATTTTTAAAGGTATAACAGCTCTTATTTACTCGTAGTGGGGTTTTCCAAATTTCTTTGGTCATCCTCAGAGCACGACGAAATATCCTAAATATTAAAATTGTGCACAGTATTGCTGATGTATTACAATTTGGAGAAAAGGGATGAAAGCTGTAGCTTTGCATACCAAACTCCACATTAGTTAATCGGTTTTCCATCAAAACCAAAGTTTATTATTATTGTGATGTTTCTGAGATTCCGTTAAGCAAGAAAGTACATTGTATTAATTCATGGGATTTTCTCATTGTGTAGCATAAACCCAATGGAGGCTTCCTTTATTTTGCATTTGGGGTAATAAACAGCAGCTGCTCACAGAAATCGTACTATACTGAAATTTGGTTTCACATTCAAGGACTTGTCTCTCTCTCTCTTACACTCTCTTCATGAAAAGGAACCAGTATTACGCTATAAACCAACTGTGTAGTAGGCCATGCAATGCTTGATTGTTCCACGACATTTGATTTATATATATATATATATATATATATATATATATATATATATATAAACAAATTTCGTGGAAAAATCGGGCATTGCATGGCCTACTGCACAGTTGGTTTATAGCGTAATACTGGTTCCTTTTCATGAAGAGAGTGTAAGCGCTGAAATAATTCATAACATGTATGCTGATTTTTGCTTATCCTCTCGATAAAACATTTGATCTGCCAAAATTTAATCTCGTTTAGTGATTTAATTGTATCGAAATTGACTTACATCTTGCATGTAACTTTCTCGATCCTAGCTAGGTTTTCTGGTGGTTACATACGCGTTGCCTAATAACACACGCCGTCCTCTAGTAGCTGGATTTTTTTTCTTACATTAATTTACATAGCAGAAAAAGCTTAATTTAAATGATCGATTAATCTGCATCTTCACTGTTAAGCTTTGTGATAGATGATTACCAAAAATTTCACCATAATTTAATTTATTTCAGCTTTCTCTGGAATCGATTTCCGTACTTTTTAGAAGACGTTTACACAGGAGTGTTAAATGGATTAGCAAGATTTCTCAAATATTCTTTAATTAAACTTCACTTAAATAACGCATAGGGATTGCAGCCATATGCACCATTTTCGTTGATTAATGCATGTGCCTTCAATCGTAAGCGCATTACTTTGAGCTTTTTCAATGTTAGCACATGGGTATACTTTTTATGCAGACGATTTAATTTTTTTGACAAATTTCACTATGTTGAAACAAATTAATATTATCAGCTGATAGTTTCTATAATGCTAAGCGTGCTTAACAGTACTTTATACCTTTCGCAGGCATGATCTTTTTAATTAATCGTGGTACTTGTTAGCAATTGTGCGTGTGTGTGTGTGTGTGTGTGAGAGAGAGAGAACAACGATTAATAGTTAAATAATAGAATATAGGATGGAACAGCTATCGAGTCACCGAACCGAAAAGTGAACAAGCGAAATAAGAATAAGTTGATAATGGGATGAGTATGATAACTTATTTTAACTACGTAAAAATAAATTGGGAAAGATAAAAAAATTTGATCAAGATACTTTTCATAGGTATTTTTACCTATTTGTTATCTCTATTTTGGTTTAAGAAATATCGAGTAAGGGGACTCTAAAATTTTATTTAAAATCGTGGCTAATCGTTAAGCGTATACACGTTTTGCACTGATACCTAAATATGAAAGAATTCTTTTGGACACCATAATGTTAATAACACATTTCACCGTTCGTTAATGAGTCTGTGGGAGTTTGTGTTGTCTATGCGTTCGGGTGTGTGTGTGTGTTTATTTATCTATGAGTATTAACCTTTAGAAAAACATTACATACGTACGTTGGTCTTGATAAGTGCTTGCTTTCGTATACTTAGTAAACATGTTAGCCTGTCGATTATAATAGAAATTAGTCGCGATTGAAAGATATGTTTATTAGTTATTCGATCGTTAGTTAACTATAGTAATGTAACGGTAGAAAAATTGTAATAGGTATCTCATAATTGATTGCAGTGAGTTCTTATTCAAATCTGGTGTTAAGGAATCAGTTCATGTGTTAGCAGTTTTGCAACATCGTGTGCTTATGCATTTCGCGCATAATTGACACTTATCAATTACAGTCGCTTAAATCTCACTCACGAACGATAATCATGGATACGCCCTGTGCAACCAGGCTAGTCAAAATCATTAGTTGGAATATAGCTGAAAGTGTGTACAGTGCACTGCTTCAATGTTGTAGTCGTGTGTTGAGAGTAACCCAAATTCGCCGAGTTAAAGCGATTTCTGAAGTAAATATTACAAGTTTTAGTGATCTGGTGTGTGGATGATGATGATCAATTTATATTCTCCATATACATGGTCGCCTTTTTGATTGTCTCGAAAACAAACATTGGATTTTGATATTTTTATATCTTGTTTTAATTGTGCCAAATCACGTGTGTATTACTTATTCTTATTGGCTATTCGTTTTGTTCTAACCAATCATTACGACGAAATAAGAGCTGTGATGCTGATTCGTCTGTGAATCAACTAGGTAGTTGGCCTAGACGATTTAAAGATTATTCAAGCGTTTCCACAGCCGCCTGTCCCACAACATCGATTGGCGCAATTGCACATGCTGTAGAACTTCCTGCATCTGTTGACATCAAGAAGTGGGCAGCTATCTCACAGTCGAATCAGTCGGCACCATTTTGTGGTGTGGCAACTGAATGCATCACTAGAGCATCCAAGAGGTACGAATCGGATGGTAATCAATCAAACATTGACCGAATTGACCCAGTTGCCGACTGGTGGGGGTCAAACTATGATGCTAACGGTTCACCGTTTTTGTGTAAATCGAGACAGGATGCAATTTGTTGCTCGATTTTGCCAGTCGGGAATTCCTTGGAGAGCCAGAAGAGTCAGCACAACATTGATGAAGATTTTGCTGAAAATAAGCCAACTTCCTTGACTATAACTCGGGATTTTGATAATCAGGTGGGAAGTGTCGATAAATATCATTAACGTAACAATATTTTTATTAATTTGACTTTATTTACAAGTTCTCGTGAAACCTACCTTGCAGATGACTTACATCTTCGTTTATGTGAGCATACAGTACACCAATGACAGTGATACGATTGAAAACTGTTTACGTTTTAAAATTTGCGCCATACCATACAAAATGAACAGTTTTTAAGATCCAACTAGTCAGATCGCGCTTAAACTTATTACTTTTCACGCCTTTTACATTCGGTATTTTACCATTGAATTGAATAAGGTAAGATTTTAAGCTTTGTCGATGTCGGCAACTTACGTTACTTTCTTAAAAATTTAACATTTCTGAAAAGATCACTATACTTTGACGTCCTTTATACTAAAATAATCATCAATGACAGTTTTTTTTACTGTTAGACACCTTTTTCTTTGTTTTAATTTTTATTAATAGTCGAATGTTAGTTTGAATTGTATGGAGTCCAACAAATTTTCAGAGGTACATAAAGAACTTTGTGATCATCTGGTTCACGCAGCTTATGATGGTTCTTCTCTAAAAGGAGCTCATTTTGAAAAACAACAACACGGTTGTACCACCTGTCAACAACAATCATCGGCATTGGATGAAATTATAGGAAATGCAAACTTCGCCCAGGTGAGTGGCATTTCAATATTAGGTAACATAGAGTTTATTTTTGGCTTACGACTGTATACATATATAAACGTAAATCTAGATATTCAGCATGGTGGGTTCCACAGGAGCTTAAACCAGTATGACCGAATAAACCAGACTTCTACACTGGACCCTATTTGCTGCCGCACTCCTTCAGATTTTTACCAATTCACGCGTCCTGTTTAGTGAGGATACGGAATGGCGTGCTTTTGTCGTGTTGCTTAGTGAAATATACTGGTGATTCATGAGTGATTTGTTTAATATTCCATTGGTAGCTGCAACAAGGCTAATACACATGTAAATCCCAGGAAAAGCCGATCTGTCATCCTTATCTTTGAATCCGCATCATATATGGTTGTAGTGACATTTTACGAGGCACTTAGCTTCTGACTGTATCGAATAGAAATTTCTTGAGAGCAACTGATGCCTCCCTGAGCTCTGTTTTTTTTCAATCAGAACAACATCATCAGCGTATCTGGGGTCATTATGCTGGCCATCACCACCACCGATATATACTCTGGTGAGTGTTTTGGACGCCTCAGTAAAGTCTGCATCTAAAAAGTAATTTTAAAAAAGTGTGAATAATTTCAAATCCTTTTCGATCGCCGGAGCCAACCGTAAGAAGTTCTGAAATATCTGTACTAGCGCGGCTACATACTAATAGTAGGCTTTAAGCAATTGAATGCATTTGGCCAGTGCACCGTCGTTAGAGCTGAGTGTTCCTGAAAACCAGCTGCAGTGAGCCGCTAATAATTGAAACGTAAATCAAGAGTGCGGTAGAGTGGATGAATGTGACCCACGCATTTCATTCTCGCCCAAAACCTGCCTGTATTTACTCAGTTCACTTCTCCCGCTCTTCACTAATGAGGGTTCTGCAGCACAGTGAAAACTAATATCTAATTGAGAATTATGCTAGTGTCACCGTTTTTATGGATAGATACCACAACAGCACTTCCCTTCATTCGAGGTGATTCCTCCTCGTCAGTTTGCGGAAATAAGCTTGTGTAGATCCAAGGCTTACTTAAGTTTTCCTTCAATGCGACATCAGCAATACAGCTCACATGTGGCATTCATAGTATCGTAGAAAAACATTTCCTTTTAGCCACAATCTGCCTGAATTAACGATATACACGCAGAGTGAATTTCGCAATCTTATTCAATTAACTCATTTGTTTATTTCCAACACTAACATAACTAAGCTTTATACGTATCGGAAAAATTTTCGAAGAAACGGTGATATATTATCTTTTTTAAAATTATAAGTATGTGCAAATAATAGCAATCATTATTTAAATCGAGTTTCGTATTTCCAATTGGCACCAATTGTGAATTTTATTTCATCGATGGTGCAACGTGACAAAACTAATGTTGCTTTGACGTACTGCCCGTTTAAACTTTCCATAGTCTTCATCACAGTACGACGGAAACTGAATTATCGGAATCAAACCGAAGTGTGCCTATTTAATTTGATTTTCAAAACTTAGAAGCAACGTCTCTAACTACTTGTGCGAGACAATAGATAGCACTCTTAGGTCGGTAAAATCTTGACTTTTGATTATTTTTATGTTCTCTGATTATTGGCCTTAATTGGTGGGCTCTCACTTGTCCCTTCTTTTTTAAGCCTTCCATCAGCTGATTGTCTGAAAATGACGTTGGAACAAGATTTTCCATTGTTCTTTACCCAAATTTTCGAGACTTCATTTCCAGTCTCATCTTCAGGGTTGACAAAATACGCACAGGAGTAAATCACAACTTGTGGCAAGTTGTCATTTTCAGACAATCAGCTGATGGAAGGATTAAAAAAGAAGGGACAAGTAAGAACCCATTAATCGAGGCCAATGATCAGATCACCTGAAATTGATCAAAATTCAAGATTTTATCGACTTAAGAGTGCTATCAATTGTCTCGCACAAGAAAAATGTGGTCAAATGCACAACCAGAAGGACAGCACTGCGCAAAGAAATTCATCATTTGCAGAATATTTAAATCTCTAACTACTGTTAGATTTGTGCAGAAATTTGTATGGTTAAAGTGTTGCAGAGGTATACAGTTTCTGGTAAAACTTAGTGTTTTCTTCGCATGCTTCAGTATTATAATATTTGATGAGTTAGTCTGCTTACCGTGAGAATGTTGACAACCATTAAATGTAATGTCGTATTTCCTTTAGGCGGTTATTGATTTCTGAGTAAAGAACTGCCATAATCGTTATTCACTAAGAATATATAAGCCGTGCAATGTAAAAATTAACAACTCTTAAATGTACTTTGCTTAATAGTTTACGATTTTACTCAAGTATGTTCTGTCGAATCCCTATCGGGAACCTTTGTTACACAAATCTTGTAATCTTATATTCGTAAATATAACTCTGAGTTTTGTTTGTTCTGGAAAATTATTTGTGGATTTTAAAAATTGCTTTTATGTTGATGTTTATTAATACATTAAAGCACCATTTTCCTTTTCTGATAATGTTAATATTTTAGTTGCTGCAATTGTCAGTTCTCTTGTTGAGCTCAGAGAAAACGGCGCCAGCTATATCTGCTATACTAAATTCAAATGAAAATCATACATGCCTGGTGCAGCCTGTTTGTTCCGAGTCAGAAAGACAAGTGACCAAATGTGAAACGGCTGCATCTATGACACCTTTGTCAGGGCTTTATTCTACTCCTGGTGCCACTAGTGAAAATGCATTACCTAACCGATTCCAGAAAAAGGCATCTGGGTTGGTTCCAACACAGGTAGGGCGCCAAGAGCACCAATTATATTAGCCAGCGTACTTAATTAAGTGTTGTGTTTTACAAGGATACTTTAATCTATATTATGCTCATGAAACTTTAGTAATAACATATATTTGAAATAATGTTCATTTAAAAAAATAATTATGTGTATGCTGCTAGTATAAACGATACTTTGCATGAGATAGAAGATGCAATTCATTAAGTAGATCGGTTTCGTCCGCATTTGACTCTAATCCAGTACTGGAAGAGTAGCTGAGGCGCATTTGCTTCAGCCTCGCAATTTATACACTGCGCCGCCCAAGAAGCGTAATTTGTGTGTGAGATCAAATGTACGGTTCTGAACCAACTTTAGTTCTTGCTGTTGATTAAAGTAACAATGATGTAGTAGGTGGATGACATTTGCTATTTTATGCTACTTTATTTTTTCACGATCAGTCGAGTATATTATTGTTTTGATGAAAATCTTTTATCATTCGGTAAGGTTTCTTTCTGTTTAATACTTGTCAGTGTTAAGAAATTTTTACCTTATATCAGCTGTGCTCACTCGGCGTCCTTTATCGATTTTATGCTTAGTAATCGTTCACTTAATCATCTTTTGGGCATATCTTTATGAATTCTATAAACTATATGCTTCTTAATTCATCCTATGTAAACTCTGTCTCACGCATACTTGACATTGTGAACACCAATTTATTTAGTGAAACAATACGTTTCATATTTAGCGTTTAAAAACGATTCTATACATGTATTTGATTTAATATTTGTCTGTACATTTTAGTAGTTTCTTCACGCAATTAGGTTTATTTCCAGGTTCATTGTAATTACTGAAAGATCTCGGAAAGGTAAGCTCTGGTCGAATTTTGTGTTACTGTCGTCTCTTATGAAAACTGAGATAGGTCTCATGTTGACATCAATAAATTTATTTGTATAATTAATATTTTATAAAATCTTCAACTGCTCTAGCTCTTCCTGTGCCTTGTGTTCAGAGCATATCTTCCTAATTCGGATAGAAAAGTTATTTACCGAGCTCTTCTTGTAATCCTTTTAAACACGGCTTTTGCAATGAATGTGCTGTCCCGCGAGCCTGTATTTTCTATTTATTTTAGTTATCTAGCAGAAGTAAAAAGCGCCGAACCGGGTATCAAATTCGCACTGGACGAAGAGAAATAGAACAAGCTTCCTTTTTATTGACATCCAACTGCTCCAATAAGACGACGGAGGCTTGATATGTCAAATTGAAAACGTAACAGACACGAACAAATTCAGATGGGCAAAAGAACAGTCACGAAACAGATTTGGCACTAAGTGAAGAAAGGCTACGAGTTTGACACAAAAGAGAAGCTGTACAACTAAACGAGCATTGGTTGCGCGGGCGGTGATAACAATTACTATAATCAAGGTATGTAGCAGATGGGAAATAGCCAGAAACTGGACGAGTCGACTAAGATGGACAGAGCAACAGAAAAGTTGGCAACTACGTATTGACATTTCACCAAGCCAAAAGTGAATCTATATACTGAAGGAATTGTCTGTGTAAACGGCACATTTGTGGCCTGAGCACTTCCAATTTTAAGTTTCATAGACTACGAAATAACATGAAAATACATTTACCTATAGATAAACCTAGAGAGTTTCTTTCTAGATTGATTTTCTACTTTAATACCAAGGTGACTGACCAGCTGAATTATCATCCTAGCTGCCTAGACCACGGTATCCCTTTTGCGAATAATTAAAATGCCATGTCTAAAATTTGTTTGTATCTATTTCATAGGTGCTGATTGCTGCAGCCGCTCAAATTCAGCACAATCGTACAAAGCTCAATATGGAGTCTGATTTTTTATCGACTTCGAAAACTACTTCTGGAGTTACAGAATCAAACGAAAACTCGGAAGAACGTAGTCAACAAAGTCTAACGCCGCAGCTGGTTTCTAATAACTCTATTGAAACAAAATCTGTTGCAATTTTGGCTTCCAAGAATAATTCCGTAGAATCAGCAAGTGTTCATGTAGCTGACGGGTCAATCTCACAATCTGTAGGCATGTCATATGTCACTCAGATTAACTCTGTGCCAGAAACTACTCTAGGAATGATTTCTCATCATCGGCGGGGAAGACATAACCGCAAAGCAAATAAGCTGTCACCGTCGGCCTGTAGTATGACTACTGATTCGGGAGTCGTCGGTGGAGTGGTCAATACCGATACATCAGCGAAATTATCAGAACCATCTATTTCGTCATTGTCATCTTCTTCACTTTGCTCAACCACTGCTTGTGGCTCGCGTCCTGAGCAGGATTCAAATTTCTCTACTCGTACTGTTGCTGTGTCTTCTGATCACGATGCAACTTTTCATTCTTGTTTAGCACCAGACGTCAGAGAATTTAGTAACCCCTTTGACGTGAATATGGCTCCTTTAAACGATGCGACTTCCAATTCTGAAGAAAAAATAGTTGTCGATGGTAGTTAGTTTTGTCTATGAAGTGTATAAAACTATCCAATGTGACTTTGTTCGATTTATAATTTAGCTATCCTATTGTAAGCTCTAGCGCGTAATAATATTTGAAGCAGATAATGCGTGGTTTAGTTTGTTTTGTATTCGAGTTGTTTTGGAGAATGAATTAATTTTTTGTGCTTTGGCGATAGTATTGGTGGTTCTGTCAATTTACTTTTGATTGACATCTCTTCTCGTTCACGTTAGTTGTCATGTCGAAATTCAAACAACTATTTAGGTATTAGGGGATATTTGAATGTAGTTGACATCTTAGCCATAGAGTTTATAAACTTTATTTCACTTTATTTTACATAGGTATAACTAGTATCGTTATTTCTTTCTTGATGTGCGTGACAAAAACTTGCTTACGTGTAGTAAGTATGAGATGGATTAAGATTTTTTTATTTTTGAAATATCGTACATTAAACAGCTTATGTGCTGATGTGTAAACTGGAGTGGATGATCGGAGTTATAATATTTGGCAATGCCTTATCCCTCAGAAAGAGGTCTTTCGCGTCTAATTGAAATTAATGTTGATAATAATTGTGCTTGTTCAACTAAAACTGTTTAGTAAACAAGTGAACTTTGCTAACAAATTATCCGACGTTTTGTTTAGTCGAGTTTTCTACCGATGGGATTCGCATGAAACCCAATTTTCTTTCCACGGTTTGCCACAATGCAACGTCTGATCTATAGGGATATAGTTCTTGGAATAGTTGTTCCTTTATTCGAATAATTAGCGAAAAATCAAACAAACCAGAGATTTTTTTCTGATTTAATTATAAACTTTTGGCGAAAAAAATTCCAATATGAGTTGCTAAATTGCCAACCGAATTTACGTAATTGACAGTCTCACTGTGCTTACACTGTCTAACTAGCATATGGTGCGATGATATATCATGAAGTCAATTGTTTATGAGACAACCTTCTATGTTAAACTTCAAAAGTTGAATTTTCAGAATCTAATGGCCCCTTTTTCCTTCTAGCTCCTGCTTAAAATGTGACTAACAAACGTAATGCTTGTGGTCAGGCAAGCCAATTGAATTGCTTCAAGTGAAACCGGTATTCATACTCTATTTTTCAGTTCTTAAATGAATAGATTATAGGTACTTCAGTGAAAATAGCGAATATGATTTTAAAACATTAAATATAGAATGTATTGTCAATGCTACAGAAATGAATAAGCGGATTTAATTTAATACGTCTAGTTAAAATAAGTTATTTCTCTTAGAAGGGATAAGCCAAGACATAATTTGACTAACTGACCATTTTAATAAAGAGCCTTTATCATAGGCTATTTATTAGTCAAACTTAAGGAGAACTAAAACTGTTCAATTTGTATCTTGCGATCATACATTTAAGAACCTTGTACTCATTCGCCATGTAGCTGAATATAAGAAAGATTTAAAAACCTGCTCCGTCACTTTACCGTGTAATTGTAGACCTATCAGTTTGCCATTATTTTTATAAAGTTTCGAAGTTCATGGCGGCTCGAATTTGAATAACGTTCAACCCGACGTCCGCAAACTTGGCGGGATACTAGATTATTTATCTTTCGTGCATAAATTTCTATTTATAGTTGATGATATTTATGTCTATTCGCTGGAGGTTGTGCTAGGAGCTGACAAGAGGTAATAATAAAATCCTGCAGATTTGTAATAGCTATCATTTTGTGAAACAGTACATTTTCTGCTTCATATAGGCATCAAACATATTTTCTTTCACCAGACTTATATCTGTTTGCTATTTTGCCTAAATATTTAACTTGGTCATAATACTATTTATCAATACCGTCATTTGTCCATTGTTTGTGTTTTAGTTGTTTTTGTTGTCTTTTTTAATTTTGGTATTGAGAATTAAATTTAAAATAAAGTGAATTATCAATGAAATTTTTTTCATAATACTGCCATAAACAAATACGTCTTCGCACACACATATACACACAAGGACATTCAATATTAGAGTATGTATATGGACGATTTAAAATATGCTCATCATTTGTTGGCTGAATTTACATATACCATAGATTGATATTTTTGTCAATTTCAGTTGTGCTTGTTACTCTGAATTTGTATAGCATTCTTTTCTCTTCACATTTAAAACTAAAATATATTTAACTGTTTTTAAAGAGTATTTGTAGATTGTGTTTGCTTGTTATGTATGGATTTACTGTACCGTTCTATTTTAGTCATTCTTTCTATTATTGAGTCATCCAGGGGTCTTGCTAGATGGACGTCAACAAAGAAATATCTCAATTTATGCACTCTTATATTTTATTTCTTTTTCAATAGACTAGTTACCACTTCTACAAAAGTAGTTTCTCGTTTACTATAGCTTTTCCAAATTCATCAGAAGGAAATTAGTCTCTAGATGTTCATTCGGAGGTAATAGAAAGTGTATTATGTGACTACTCGGATGCATGTAAATTAAGTAAATTTGCTTGAAATGTGCAGGCCGTGTTTATAGTTAATTGAGACTTCTCTAACTGAGCATTTCAAATTTATTTTTTAGAATGTATAACAGAAATATCAATCTGTGTGCAATTATTCGAAACTCTGAATTAGCTTAGTTTGATAGCAGCAGTGCGGTTCACGCTCTAAGTCTTGACTACTCTAGTCAGAGATCGATTATCCGTAGCTTCGTTGCCACAACTATTATGTCCTTACTAAAATTTTTCCAGTGTTTCCTGCTGCTGACACGGCTCACGTTGCTTGAAATTGTTGTAAAAAAGCTCAGGATGGCCCGTACTGTAACTGCTGGTTATAACTAACTATTTACGACGACTAAGGCCGGATATGTATCCTGATTCTGCTTCGTAGATTTATTTATATTTATATATATGTACTTTTTTGTGTCTTTGATGTAGCTAGGGAAAAATATTGTTATTTTATGCATTGATGGTTACGATTTGTCATGAATTTTAATAATCGAGCATAGAATTTTCATGCGTTGCATGTGATAGCCGAGCTGCTTTTCAACGTTCACAGTTGCGAGTTTATCTGTTTTTATTAAGGATGGTATTGAGGATATCGCTTAAACAATATCCTCGGAATGCAATGATCAAAATGTCCCATAATCGAAGCTTTCTTTCTAATACGTTAATGTAAGTATGCGGACCATCTCAAAAGATATTTCTTCAAATCCAGAAATGATGCTTCAAGTCATGCACAGGAACCAAATTGTGAATTAAAACTAGGCTTTCTATGTTCCTAATTTGGTTTAGACTGCAGCTTGGAATGGGGCGATCCGTGACGCCAGCAGTAAAACTGTCTTAAAGATTATAAATTTTGTTCATAAAGTAGTGCTATATTTTAGACTAAACGCTTGTGGAGTATAGCGTATGTTTGTGTTTATATTTGTAGGTGTATATAATAATGCACGTGTCATTCTTTCATTTATTCATTCAATTATGACTGAAATATTGACTTGTTATTTTAATGTATTTATATTTTAGTAAAATAATAATATTAATAATTATTTTATTGTTCCTTATGCTATCATCTTTCATCAGGTATAAACTGTTATTTAGATATTCAGATTATTATACTGTTATATTTTTTATTATTTTTCTATCATCAGGTTACAGATGTGTGTTCATAAGTCATTATCCATCTTTCGATAAATCATTACTTATTTCCTAGTTTATTATGTGCCCAAAGAGATTATGAATTTTATACGGATATTATTTTAACTGTGCTTTTGTGTTAATTTATTGATTATTATAATGTAATATACGATGATAATGTCAATAATAATATTCGTAATATGTTGATATTCTGAAACTATTTTCTCTGTCGAGTAAAAGAATGCATTCTTAGTTGTATTGTGATCTACGATCAAAACTGTTAGGCACTGTCATTCACTTTCTCGAGTAATTTTATCCGCTACGTCATAAAATCACAACTAGGTGTTGTTACGCAATATCACTACGTATCGATTATATATTTTAACATATGCGATTATTTTATCAACTATTTTTGCAGACACGTCATCCAGATACTACATCCTAATTTTTATTATTCTTTTAATCAATGTTTGTAACTATGGTTTAAGTGATGATAGTGATAATTATAATAATGACATCACTGTTATCCTTATTTTACTTTTTACTAATTGTATTGTATTTTCCATCGTTTTTTATTCTTATTATTATTAGCCGTAGTACTAATAGTAGGTAGATATAGTTGTAATTTTACAAGTATATAGTATCCAGTCCTTTGCGCCAATCTGTGGACTGAACTGCCTGGTTTTGTATTTCGCGCCAACTTTTGTCATTTATCGTTTTTATCCACCCAATGTAGCGATGCCCGTTCCTCGCCCACAAATCAAGCTTTTTTTGTTGTCATGGCTTCTAGAAGATTAGTTCTGCTAGAGCGAGCTTTGAATGTCACTTCCCCCTCATTCTCTGTCACTTGCGTATTGGGTAATCTATTCTTCATTCTCGTGGTATCACAATTTAATATTTTTCTTTACATTTCTCTATCTAGAAATAGGATTTGGGGGCTTTTGTCATTTCCTTCAGTTAACTCCGATCGTTTATACGACTTCAGTTCATAAACTGATGCGCCACATTCCCCAGCCAGTCATTTCTATGATATCTCCTTTCATACTCGTTGACAGGGTAATATATGGTGCGGTTTAGCATTCTATTATGTTGCGATTCAAGTAAACTTTTCGTTCTATTATTCGGCGGTTTATGGAAAGGCCTAAATTTTGTTAGCCTAGTGATGACGACGAAAGTGTTTACTACAGCAATTATTGTCCTTAAAAATTGAGTGCTCGAACACAACGCATTGTTTTTGTGTTATTAATCTGCGCATGAGATGGTCCATACAAGGAACCCATTCCATTTTCTATTTATATTGCGTAATCTTTCCTTTTCCTTTTGGCGTTATCTGTTTTATTTCGAGTTTTCTTCCAGCTGATCAGCTTTAGTAATTTACAAAGTTCTTGCTTTCTCTCTCCCTCTCTTTTCAATCTGCTTCGCTTTATATTTTTATATATATATATATATATATATATGAAAACAAATTTAATTTATTTTCTCTTCTTGAGCACTCCTGTCTTGTTTTAGCGTATTTTATCACAATATTTTGCCTTACCTGGACTTATCTAATTACTTACACATGGCAGCCATTCACTTAAATTATGAATGCAATTTTATGCTGCATAACGCACACTTAAATTTTTTGCAAATTCTGGCGACGATTAGCCTTAAAAACGATTAATTAAAAGAACTTTTGAGGGGAATAGTCCGAAATTTTCTTTCACTTTTACACGTTACATGCTCCCGGTTAGCTGAACCAACTTCCATTAGTCATCTTCAAAATTAATTTACCCTCTGTTCATTGTACTGTTTGTCGTATTTCTTAACTACCTTCCCCGAAAAAGAGACCGTTTATCATTTGGACTGATTTAGTTTTATACGTCTCGGTTGTTTTTATTAATGGACCCACTATTTTAATTTCTCGTTCTAATGGCGGGACAACGTACATACATAATTATGTCTGCTTGTTTAAATGCCGAAGATATACAATTCATTATCAATGAATATGTTTTTGCCTGTCATAATGATAAATATTTGTTGGTTCTTATTTTTTTGCGTTCTTTCATTTATATGAGCAGTAGTTTTGTCGTTGAACTTGTTATGGACAACTTCGTAATACGCAGCCAGGGCGCTGGTTCTATTTTTAATGATCCCATCTCGGATTGCTTTGAGAACTACGAGGGAATATTTTAAAGCAAATTTTGTATTCTAACAAAAGCTCTAGATATTTTCGATGGCAAGTTCTAATGAAACCACATACACGCAGCGCAAAAGCGTCTGCTCGAGTCTGTGGTGATCATTTGTGCAGTATTTTATATGTCAGCGCTCGCGTTTATATTATTACTTTTCCAGATGACTTAAAGAGGTTAGTA
This sequence comes from Eudiplozoon nipponicum, assembly GCA_029291075.1. Taxonomy (NCBI): domain Eukaryota; kingdom Metazoa; phylum Platyhelminthes; class Monogenea; order Mazocraeidea; family Diplozoidae; genus Eudiplozoon; species Eudiplozoon nipponicum. The sequence continues at coordinate 138,239 of JAQBSW010000449.1, forward strand.
GGAAATAATAGACTTTCCTTTGGTGAAATTTCTTCAAATACCCTCTTGTGTGTGCTGGTTTTTCCATTTACGTAAATGAAGAGGATATCTGATTTTTGGTATAAGGTCAATTATGGAACTCTAAGACATCAATTAAATTTCTTTCCAAAGATCATCTTATACATCTTTGATGAGTGATTATAGTTAAGTAAAATAGGCATAACGAAATATATTTTTAAGACCTGGGTTGATTTCCTACTTTGTCTTAGTCATTTTATCAGTGTGCCTTGCATCTAAACATAAATGTGTCATCGATAAAATGCATGGCGACATTCAAGTTTGCTTTGATCATTAATTAGGCGGTTTCTTTTTTTTTGTTCTTTAGTCAATTTGCTCATGTAGTTACTTTCTTTTGCTTGTATTTAATTAATGACGTCGAAATTGCTTACACTGAAGTAGTCTACCCATAGCCCTTTGTCTTAATGATTTACTGCAATCTGCTTGTTACATTGAATCCTAGAACGGCGAGGCTTTGTGTTGCATTATGGACTTGGCCTTATGAAAACCGACTGCACAGCAGACCTAGATCTCCATATTTTATATATATATATATATATATATATATATATATATATATATATATATGTATGTATTGATGCATGTACTTATTTGTTTGTATTTATGTAGAAATGGATGTATTTATTGATGGTGTGTATGATTCTTTTATATATTCGAAGTATTTGGTCGCGTAAATTGATGTGCTCCATGATTCCATAAGTACTGCGAAAATCAAAATTCTGTACAATTAGTGTGTTTGTGCATTTTTTAATTAAAGTTTTGTTGATGCATTATCATCTTAAGCGTAAATAAATGCATATAATGTTTTTCAGTTCCGATCAGCTCTTGTTTATAGAGACACCTCTCAGGGTAGATCTTTTAACGTTTATATATATATATATATAATTTACTAATGTTTCATATACGCGTATACCTACACCTGCTTGTACTTACCGGCATTCGTACTTTGAATTTACAGCTTTATAATAAATAAAATAATTTCGACGTCTTACAATATTCATTTTGTATTTTAGCATAGCACGTTTGTGTTATTTTTTTATTTATTCATCCTTATATTTTCGTAGAATTGTTACTATCACCAAGCTCAGACGGATATTTTCTAGGGTCTGTTTGAAATTGTGATTTTAAATGGAATATATAGTTTTAAAAATAGATATTTTTCAAAATAAAAATATGATTTTTACTAATTCTGACTCGAATTCAATTCAATTACAATCTTACATAATATTCTATTCAGGAATTGTGCGCATTTTATTATTGTGCTCTATGGGTCCATGTTAAGGTGTTTGGATGTTACAGTTACTCATTTCGTCTTGTTTTTCATTTTTATTGAAAGCCGAATTAGAATCTGTTTATCCTCCCTGCACTATAGCTGTCAATATGATACGTACAATATTAACGTGAAAATCAACCTGTCCGTCGTCACTCTTGAGCCTTGCCAAACTAGGAATGCTTCCGTTGAACGGGTGACAATGAGTCGACGCAACTGCACTCCACAATTTTCGCTCAATCAGTTAATTGCTTAGCTGAGTTGAACTCATTCTATTGTCTTATCTGCTAGTTTGTTACGGAAATTTGTGGTGCCTCGTAACAAAAGCTGTTTATATTGTGCATCTTTTTGTGTTGCATTGCTCTTCGTCTTTTGATGGTCCAAGATAAAGACCTTGTTTTTGTACAACTGACTGTCATTGCCAATCATGTTTAATCTGGTTCCAGCAAAATTTCATTTGCCACCCTCATTATTGTCACTTGTTCTTTGTTATCATCGTTTTCTGCCTGAGATGTTTTAGAAAAATATCTTAACGATTTCGGTGAAATATTTGATGTCATATACTTCATCAACATTTGCATGTTGTCATAACATAGTACTGTCTTTGGTCTTTCGTAAAATAATTGTGCAACTTTACGTCTCCTGTTTACTAGCAGTGAAGTCGTTTGTTTTTTATCTTACTTTAGAACAGCGTATGGATGCGTGCATCTATTTTTCCTTTTTAAAGACAGACTGTCATATTAGTAATCGCTTACCAGACAGATTTGTGGATTTTAACTAATAATGGACACTAAGTTTATAGTTAGCGTGTATGCGTTCTTGTATTGTGGATTCGTATACATTTTAGTATTTTCCGACATTATGTTGGAATGATTGCGGTATAAAAATTTTTTGGAGTTAAAAAATTTATACTTCGCACATGATACTTTTTTGTGGACCTTTCAACCAAGCGGAAGAAATTGAATAGTTATTATATTAATCAGTTACGTGCGTCACCTGGACGTATTCATTATCTTTAAAGTAAATGAATCTAGTGAAATTTTGGGTTTGCAATCAAAAAGTATGTTGCAACAGCTTTCGGTTTCTTTTCAATCGGGGGATAATTACCTAAGATTCTTAAAATTTACACATTCGTTCAATTTAGAATAACATTATTGCATCTTTTACTTTTTGTAATCAAACTGTTTCTCGCCCCATAATCTCAGTCTGAGGCTGATTTCATTTTTACTCATACGCTCGTGAAATTAACTTACCATGGCTTTCACCTTAATCTTTAATTAATTTTTAAACTGTCATTGACCTACTATGATATGGTTAACTGAAGATTAAGTTTATTTTATTGCCCTATTAACTGAACATAAAATACTTCACAATACTGAGTTTTGCACGTCATCTTTGTTCCTGCCAAGGTTTACATGTATGCTTATTCCTGGGTGTTTGTTTGACTAGAGACTATTATAATGAAGATTTTTTCGAATAGAAAACATTCTTACTGACTTTTATGCTAATATACTTGAACATACACAGGATATCTTCGTGAGTGGATGTCTGTTTGTGTATTGTGTGCATGTAATGATAATTAGGTATGACATTTAGTCATTTATATACCAGTCAAATGTACTCCATAAATCTTTCATCTCCTTACTTTTCACGCATAAATACGCATATAATATTTTTTTCTTTATTTTTGACATTTAATATTGTCGATTTATTTAATTTAGGATTTTACATATAAATACATCTCATTAGACATTGATTGAATATTTTTGTTTTCGGAATAATTTGTCTGAGTACAAAATTAGTTGCGAAGACAGTCGATATTTGTTTCCTATATCAGACAAAGTGACGATAACCAGTACAAATATGTACCATTCTTACATGTTTATTTGGTAACGATTATGTGTAATTAATTACACATCAAGTAACAAGCTAATAACAGAAGGAAATATCAAAGTGGAATTAATGAAAGTCTTAATATCATTAACACTTGCATTTCTTGGTTATTGGTTAATTATAAATAGAAGCCAACACTAATGTCTACTATTCACTATGAAAACCATGCTTCAAATATAAATTCATACACAGTAGTATTTCGCAACCAACAACGTATGAACATTGTGTGTAAAATTGAGAAATGCCAATGTATTCACAAACTGCGGTATCTGATGTCGGTAGAGGCCAGAGCATGAAGGTTTTTTCGGCGAAAGGTGTACAGAATAATTATCTATTCTCCATTTCCATGATATTTCTTTAATTTCCAACCGCATGCAGTTGGTCCATGTCAAAACGAATAAAGTGGATTTCATTTAATGTCGCACTGGCATTACCTATACGCCGATTTTAATGAAATATTACCCCAAAACGCACATATTTATTGGATTACACTAACTAAATAATTCAAGTTTATTGATCAGCAATTTAGTGGATTCCGTGTAGTGCCAGCTGCTGATGAGTAGTCAGTAAGCAAAAAATGCATCAATCAATGTTGGTACATAATTTGACCTAGTTTTATATGAACTAATGGGATTTGTAATTTTTCAGTTACTCTCCCTATTAAAAATATCTATGATTGTATATCACAGGACAGTCGATTTGAAGAGCCTAACTAATTTAAAAGAAATAATTTGCCGCTATAGTGTGTATCGTAAATTTACCTTATCTATTTTTGCTGACAATGAGTTATTCCCAGTTCCCTTATTCAATAGAAGCATTTTCTGTGCCCATTTTCAGTTACCTTCTTCAATCCAGAGCTCATTATATTAATAAAGCAAGTTCGGAATTTTCATTTTAATATATGAAATCACCCTTAATTGTGTCATTTCACATGGTTGGAATAAAATGATTAGTCTAACGCGTGCAAATGATAACTTTACATTCATTAACTGCTTACAACTGTAAATGATGTAATGATATGCAGTTATAGGTTTGTAGCGCTATCTTGTCTAGTGAAACGTCGGCGGATTTTATGAGGATAGTCCATCATAAATATGAACGAATTTCATAATTTATTAGTTTGTTCTTATTTGATATGATAAACTGTAAACTGAAGAAAGTATCTGAACATGTTCCATTGTAAAGTGGAACTGGGCACAATATATTGTTAGTAAAAATACTTAAAACATGGCTAGTTTGATGGAATGTGATTATATTGTTGTAAATTTTACGAATCAAATGAAAACGTTGCTTTAAATTAATCGTAGTGATATATATTACAGCACTAATTGAAATCAATATTGAGATTGTTTTAACGAAACTCGCAAATCTGAAACAAACATCATTAACTTTTGCAGTACTGCAAAATGAATGCCAGTCAGTTGTTTTAGTGAATGGGGTATGGATTCAGTTTAAGGCCGCTGAATTTTAATAAGGAAATTATATAACAATCTGCGCAACCAATGATTGATCAGTAAATCGCAAGATTATTTTCAAATGCGATGCATAGTTGCTTACTTTAGAAGATTACACGTATAAATAATCTTTTTAAATTTTACACTTAGAATTCTAGAGGTAAATATGTAAAGAAACGTGATGAAAATTACTTACCCGATACATCGTTATCATCGTACTATAATGCATTATTGCATAATAGTATAATAACATTGCTGCCACATAATTGTTCACAGTAACTGGTGCGCTGTGAGGTTTAGTCATGTCGCCAAGATGTAATGGTGACGCTGATTTGCTACATGGCTCAATAATTTTCAAATGCATTTTGGATACTGTGACGATTTGAATTTCGGAACGGTAACAGTGTAATGATACTGTTCGTTATTGATCCATTTGTGGGCACCAAAATTTAAATGTTTAATTAATTAAAAAATGAAGGATTTAGAAAGTTACCGAATAGTTCTATTTAGTTGAAGCTTTAATATATGTTACGATTTTAAATAGCAACGGGCACCAAAGCGAGCATGTGATAGATATAAATCATTGGCATGAACAATTAGAGACTTTTATATAATTAAACGAACATTGGTTGCGCGGGTGGTGATAACAATTATTATAATCAAGGTTGCGGTCTTGATATAAACACCTGACCCATTAATTACTTACATATGTCAGTATAAACTAAGAATTGTATAGTGAATTGCCTTTTCTACACTATACAATTCTTAGTTTATACTGACATATGTAAGTAATTAATGGGTCAGGTGTTTATATCAAGACCGCAACCTTGATTATAATAATTGTCATCACCACCCGCGCAACCAATGTTCGTTTAATTATATAAATGTTCATTTCAATACCATTTCCCCATGTAATGTGGTGTCTGTTCAGTAATGACAGATTGGGCATGGTTAGTTGGAACTTTGGGTCTAAATGGATGCCATATGAGCTCCACCTAAAGGAAAAATTGACTAACCAAGTTACATTAGTTAGTATATAACTGAAAATTGTGTGTAGTGTAGTGTGCGGCAGGATAGCTCAGTGGTTAGAGCACCAGATTCCGAAGCAGACGTGCCCAGGTTCGTATCCTGTCCGCGGCAAATTCTGGCCAGTACTTGATGAGTTCCCAATAAGGACGAAACCGGTCTACTGGATGAATTGCCTTTTCTACACTATACAATTCTTAGTTTATACTGACATATGTAAGTAATTAATGGGTCAGGTGTTTATATCAAGACCGCAACCTTGATTATAATAATAAGAGACTTGTACAAACCAGAGTTTCTAACTTGAAAAATACAGAACTTTAAATCATTGATAACTACCGCCAGTTATATGTACTGAAATATTTTCAAATTCGTTAGTCACCATCGCGCGTCGACTGTAATTTCTCGCTTAATTAATATAACCAAAATTACTGGAAGTCTTTTCGGTAAGGCGCGATATTGATGGAGATTCAGTTTTTTACTTATTCCCGATTGTTATATTTCTAGATTTGGTTTATGAAGAACAGAAAAATCAGGATTACCCACATTTTTATAGGAGTCAAGGAATGTAACTTAAATACTAGATATTGTTGTTTTTAAAGCAATTTCGTTCCAGCTCTCAGCTACCTACCTCAGCACACACACACTGGACCTAAAACATGATTGATTACCCCGTTTAAAAAGATGAAATATTTCAGGTAAAATTATTTAAAATATATAGGCCTCACATGAACGTTCTAACTCCTGTATTCGTGAACAATTTCTTTAAATCAACAATAAAAACCGAGTTTTATTCACTCTTATATATTTAACGATGTCCTTCAAAAAATGCTAATGGTTAGAACTTACAAGTTGGCGACTGCATTACGAACAAACCCCATTTTATATTTTCTCAGGAAGCGTGTTGCTGGTGGACCATGCGATCTAATATACATATGTGTATTTAGGTAAGAGTACATTCAACTTCAAGGCCAACTCACTGTATATAATATGTACCATACCGGTAAATGGTACAGAAACAATGATTTTGGATACAGGCTTAATTTAAACCAAAACCTACTTATCCAATAAAGCATTATAATCTGACCTCAATTGACTTGCCAGCATGCAATAGAAGACATAATAGGTATCTATTTAGACAACTAATGAAGCATTTTTACTTGTCTATATTTGGTTTGAGGATTGATCGTTCGAAACGGATACACGGAAATGTGTATTGAAATATTCTAAAATAATTTCGCACATGGAGCCACAGAAGGCCGGAACTGACGCTATTGAAAGAATTTGACTATATTTAAGCTAAACGACTTATGAGGTTAAATTAAGATTTTCGTTATGAATTGAACAAAATTAACACGGCTGGAATGATATAGCTATTTGACAATGCTGAAAACAACTTTTTTTGGGGAAATTGACCAAAATTAGCACTGCAGAAGCTTAAAGAAAAAACGACAGCAGCGATACTGCAATGCGATATACTTATGAAATACAAACTACAAATACCAGTGTCGTACACTAGCCTCAATTCTAGTTTGTTAGATACAAATCAAAGACGAACATTAAAATGTTTAAAAAGAAGCGCGTTTGAATATGTCGCTCTTGGTGATATTGACAATTTTAATGCGCACATGTGGTGGCGAAATGCCACACTACAATGGTTGTAGTAATAATTGGATGGCTCGGAAAGAGGCAGTAGCACATTCCATGTTGTATCGCTGCGTGTCAAAGCTTATGTTCTTGCCGTGAAGCACACGCCGACAGGAACGTTTGTCGGCGCCACATCTATGATAGTGTTCATAGGCGGAGGGTAATAAAAGCAATCGTTGTTGAGTTGACTTTTTCAGAAATCCATCAAACTGTTAGGCAGGTTGGCGTAAATACTTAGCTTTAGTATTGTATGCAGATAAGCCGGATCTTCATATCAACAATATATGCTGGATCTAAAAGTTCTGTGAGGTATATTCGAAACACAAACTGCATAAGAAAAATTGTTTAGATAGCAGTTTAGTTTTATTGAATAATCATAATCCACATTGTACGAAGTTCGTAGCAGGCTTACATAAGTGGCGGTATATATTTCTTATGCGATTTATTTAATTTTTAACGACGACGAGTCTGTGAGCGGTTAAGCGAGTCAATGTGTCAGTAAAATGTATCACAATCACCAGCAAAAGACGTGGAACTATAAGTAACGAAGCGTTGACGACTGCCGTACAGTCAGAACCGCCTTATTGTAAGTTTTGGTTTATTGTCCGTGCTGGAGTCAATAAACCTTGTTACCCATATTCACGAAAATTTGAAAATTAGCACTCAGTGCAATGTTTGAAGGCACAATAATTATTGTAGATTGAATAAGTAAAGGGGCACAAAGAAACTGCAGATATATTTATAGATTGCCTAATTACCTTACGCGATCGCAGTTAATGTGCACAGTCGGTCAGTTAAAAAGTATAGTATATATATATATATATATATATATATATATGTATATATATATATATATATGTATATATATATATATATATATATATATATATATATAAAATATGTACCGCGTTAATTTACGCGTTGTGATGTAAATGCTTTGTTAGACACATTGGCCAATCCGATTATAGTTTTTACTTCTTCGTTATATCGAAAAAGCATACTTCTGTCGCGTTCAATTTTTGATGTTAAACCATCTAGTAGCAAATATGTTGCTGAATCCGTATTATCCGACAGGATAAACAAGGAATGCGCTTCGTATTACGTATAAAAACTCGATGTGCTCATATTGCACTGACACAGTACGTCAACTTATCTCACTCGAGTAAGGCGTAGCCCTATTTGATTACAAGCTGTGTTGCCGCGCACATTTGCATAATATTCGAGGATAGTGTAAACTAGCATACATACTGTCATTCTCACGTTATGTATTTACTGCTACTTCCGCGAATCTCCAGCAAAATGATTGGATTATAGTTATTCAGCACAAAATTATAATTTTAAAAAGGCTGCACACTACAGCGCATCAGCCTCCTTTACCGAAGAGTGGAATAAAGAAGTAGGGCAGCTAGACAACGCAGACTGCTTGACTAAATTGGCGTATAGTTGTGCAGATGCATAACACTCTGTCTCCTTGGTCGATCCGAAGCATTTTTTATGTGTCTATTTACATTTCCTGCTGAACAACTGCGCAAGTATATATTTTACACTTTATTTTAGACCCCCGATTCCGTGTGCCTATAAGTTTTGTTGAGAATTAGTTTCTGCAATAGTTATACGATGAGGCTATACAAGCCAACAATATTTTACATTATTGTCTCTATACCCTATTGTCAAAACTGTTACTTGTGTTCCTTGTATTATTCATGGAAACTAGGATAGTCGTTCTAGTCGGATTGGATTAACTGCACCAAAGATCGAATGAAAGGAGCCTATATTATAGAGGTCAGATTATGATGACTTGTTTGCTATTGGAAGATAGTGCAACATGGGGTGGTACAACAGGCCTAGACGACTAATCCCTGGCTTCTGGTTTTGTAACGTCAAAACAATGCCGTGTAGCATTACAATAGCTGACCACTTCAAGGAGCAATGAAGTATTGCTATATGTCCTATGTGATTCATTTGTATATTATAAGTTATTTGAACTAATCTCATGTATTTTCCTTTGTGAATATCGTATCCTAAAACATTACAGAAAACTATATATCAGACTGGAATTCGCGCCGGATTAGCAGGCTGGTATCTTTGCTTACATTTTATGTGATACCGGGAAATATTACGTAGTATTTCGACATTAAGCCAAAATATTTTGGTATACGCGTGACTCAATCCCAACAAATTTTATCGCTTTTTCTTGCACTTTTACTGTTTGCTAATCTCGTTCAACCATCAGTAAAGTTAAGCCAATATGTGGAGACGGAGTGCTCCATTCCAGTTCCTATGACGAAGCCAAGACAGTCAAGAAGCAGCTTTAATAACAGGATTTGGAGTCAAGCATGCAAAATGTTGCTGGCTTGTACCACTTCATCGTTGAACTATTTCAAACAGTAGTTCTCAATAAACGGCACTGGCTCTCAGAAAGCCATGTATTTAATTACGGGAAATTCAATAGTCAACTTGGTAAATAGAAAGATCAGTTCACATAAAAGCCGATTATCTATACCTCGGCATGTAGGCCAAAAGTTCACATATAAGAAACATAACTATGCTATTCTGACTGTCTGGGTGGCCTAAATAATCCATTAATTAATTAAAATAATAGTACACACACTATATACACATAGTCCAACATTTGCTCTATCTGTGGCAAATTATGTAAAGTACTTTTAGAATTGTTAATAAGGACGAAACCGGTCTACTGAATGAATTGCCATTTCTTTAGTATACGATGCTTAGTTAATATTGATAGATGCGTATATAATGTAATTGGCGTTTATATCAAGTTCGCAAACTTAATTTATATAACTGTTATCACCGCCCGCGCAATAAATGCTCATTTATTTGTACAAATAAATGAAATAGTTGCAACATGTTTATTTTGAAGTAATTATAGCCATCTACGTGTCACAAATAAACAAAGAATTAAATGAAAATAGTTGCACACAATATATACAGTTAGAAAAACATTATTAAACATTTTATAAGACATATAGACTTCACAAAAATATATTCTAGCTCAATATTCTGTAAGCGCCCCGGCTTCAAGTAAATTCCGTACGACGTTAAAAACTCGGTTAAGGTGCTCTGAATAAAGATATTGTTATGATAGGGGGCCCTTAGCAGGTCGTGGTCGTGCGTTCTCCTGAATTAGTCAGAGTGTGAAGATGTCCTAGAGCCTTGGGTTGACTCCGGCTGTGGTTCCTTCTGTTGTTGCGTTGTAATCACGATGTGGAAAACTTCGTTGAAGTTCTGCATTAATTGGCTCGTCTCGCTGGTTGTACTGCATAAAGATGAGTCACGGATGTTGCCAATGTTGGTGAAACAAATCAAATAACCAACGTGGGTATTGACAGCCGACAGCACGCACACGCGTAACGCAAAGTAGAATGCAAATGCGACAACTGACTTGCATGGTAAATTGCCGTACTTAAATACCATGCCATAGTAATATATGTCTACTTGCACACTATTGGTTAATCGGCAAGTTTCGCTTTTTTTCTCATTGGTGCAACGTAAATAAAATTTAATTTAATTTACGCAATATGTTGGCCATTAATTTGTATCGTTACAACCACTTTCCTCTCTGAAAAAAAAGAAAAAGAATTCCTCTCTGCGAGGCTAGATAAGAAATGTATGACAGAGTTCGAAAAAAGTTAAGCAAAAATATGATGAACCATAAATGCTGGGCTTAAATATGCTTGTTGGTTGCTTCAACAATGATATGATGCCAGGTAACCACTAGAAATTGCTACACAAATTGTTAGCTCTAGTGGTCGGTCATAGCACGTGAGGCAAAATAGAGCAGTGTAAGTTTTTTGAGCCGCAGCGTGAAGATTTCGAGGTAAATCGCCTCTGAATTTGCCAGGTTTAAGTTAAAACCTAAGCAGATTGGATCGTCGTCAATGCGTTTGTATACGACCAAAGGAGCTAGAGTGAGTGCTCGACGTTGTGGTCATGACATTTGTAGAGTGGTCTTTGTGCAATTGATGAAGTTGAGATATGCATTGAAAGTGACCTGTACCATGATATGAAGCTGATAACTACTGGTCATACCAAAATAGGCAGTGTGATGTCATGTGTGACAAATACATTATAATGTAAAAATATATACATTAAAATCAAAGGTAACTGCATAAAAATTTGTACACGAACATTGCCTCGGAGATGGCATAATACCAAAGAACTGTTCAAAAATGCTACACAATTGTTAGCTAAGAACAGCTGGTTATGCCACGTGAGACAAATACGAAAAATAACGTAATGTTAAAAAAATTTTGATACGTAATGTTAATGTTTAAAAAAAATCAATTACGCGTTATACAAATCAGGATATTGAGATTGTGAGCAGACGGAGCCTGAGACGTGTGTAGAAGGTTGAACGCTCTCAGGATCAGGCGGTTCGATAAACGGTTTCAACCTGTCTATGCTTACTGATGTCGGTGTAGCGCCTTGCATAATAATGAAGTATTTTGGTTGTCTGAGCAAAATCAGGTAAGGACCGCGATACTTTGGTTGTAGTGGTGCAACAGCATTATTGTTGCGAACGAGTACTCTCTTGCAGCTGTGGAGCTGTGGGTGAACGAAGACTGGACGAGGCGCATGTCTCGGCTGCTGTTCACACATGTTACCGAAATGGAGTCGAAGGCGGGTAGCTTCGTCTTGTGGGTCATCTTGTGCCGGTAGTAGACGTGGGAGCTGACTAGGCAGGCGTAGATCCATGCCATACAAGAGTTGTGACGCAGACGTTTTAATGGATTCACGAGTACGGGAACGCATGGGAAGCAGAACAAAACATAGTGCATCGACCCAGTTGCCATTAATGGACGAGGATGCTAAAGCAGCTTTGAGTTCCCTACGCATTCTCTCTACCATACCGTTAGCTTGGGGATGGTAGGCAGTCGTCTGGCGTAAGATGCATCCCATGTACCGCAAGGTGGTTTTGAAACGATCAGATGAGAAGCAAGTGCCTCTGTCCGTGATGACCTCATTGGGAACACCGTAATTGGATATCCATGCAGAGATAAAACCGTTAGTCACTTCGTCTGCAGAAATGGTGCCAAGAGGTAATGCCGCAGGCCACCGTGTAAATCTATCGATCATAGTTAGAAGGTAGCTGAAACCTTGAACCTTTGTCAGATGAACTATGTCGATGTGGACAATGGCTAGGCGAGAAGTAGATCGAAAATGTTGCAACTTAGAACGAGTGTGTCGTGTGATCTTGTTTTTCTGACAAATAGCACACTCTGAGACCCATCGTTTAACATTCTGCCTAAGTCTGTGACCCCAGAAACGATCTGTAAGAAGTCGGACAGTCGCTTGGCTTCCTGGGTGAGAAATTGAGTGAATTGAATCGAAAACTTTTCTCTGAAGGCTGGTCAGCAGAACTGGCTTGTTGGGCTACGTACCCGTGAAGTAAACAATTGGTAAGCCTTCCCACAGACGGCATATGAACTTGGTTGGGTGACGGGCTATTGATCTTTGAATGTGAATGTCACCGCGTTGTTCCGTTCGCAGGAGGGTTGGCGTTAGTTCAGGTTCACTGAGTGCCACAGAGTTGACAGTGAATGGTGACGGCGAAGGTGGTTGTAGAGAGACGTCTGGCCCGGAAAGGGCATCTGCAATAAAGTTCTGTTTGCCCTTGACGTGAAATATGTCAAATTGCCATTCTCTTAGACGTGAAAGCTGTCTTTCCACTCTGGCAGGGTACTTGGCGACAGATGAAGTTGCGTTTCGAAGTGCGCTAACTAAATGTGCATGATCTGTGAAAACAACAAATCTGCTACTTCCATTAATGCTGATAAAATGGCGCAGTGCGTCGTGGATGGCGAGAGGTTCTCGACCGAAAGTATCGTACCTCGTTTCTACTGGTTGGAGAGTACGCGAGTAGAAGCTGATAGTCTTCCGAACTCCGTTGATCTCTTGTTCCAACGTGGCTCCAATAGCGAATTCAGAAGCATCTGTCGTGAGTAGAAATGGTTCTTCAAAATCTGTATGTGTTAGCATTGTGGCATTTGCTAACGAGTAGATGGCGAGTCGAAGTAATTCCTCGTCTGCGGATGACCAAACAATGATGGAATTCTTGCTAAGTCCTTTTCGGTTCCGCAGGTGCCTGCACAAAGGATAAAGTTGTTTTGAAAGGCCCGGAAGGAACTTGCGATAATAATTTAGTACTCCCAGGATTTTCTGCAACTCGCTAACAGTACTCGGCGACTTGATATTCTTGATTGAATTCTTCTTTGACGGCAACGGTTGAATACCTTGGGCCGAGTTACGATGCCATAAGAATTCCACGGATGTAGTTGCAATCTGCGTCTTGTCACAGTTGATCTTGAGTCCGTGGTTGGATAAGCGTGAGAGGACATTTCGTAGATGCTTCGCATGAGATTCTAGATCTGGACTGAATACCATAATGTCATCAAGATATGACATACAATAAGCAGAGTCGTCGCGAAGTATATTGTCCATGAATCTTTGAAATGTCTGTGTAGCACACTTAAGTCCAAAAGGCATGTAAAGATATTCGAAAAGGCCAAATGGAGTGATGACTGCAGTTTTCTCGATATCCTCTGGTGCTACCGGGATGTGATGGTAGGCTTGTCTGAGGTCAATCACTGAGAAGAAATTGCTGCCGTTGAGTTTTTCAAGTAGTGTTAATATTTGGAATAGGATATGCATCAGATTTTGTCACTGAATTAAGCTTACAGTAGTCTCCGCAGGCTCTGTACGATCCGTTTGATTTAGAGACCAAGTGCAGTGGTGACGCCCATGAACTTTTCGATGGTCTGATGATTTCCTCTTCCAAAAGCCTTGAGAATTCTTCTTGGGCAGCTTTTAGCTTAGCAGGGGCCAGTGGTCGCTTCTTGAATGCAATAGGTTGTCCTTCTGTGACGATATGGTGCATCGTGTTGGAGACTCTTAGCTCTGACTTGTTAAGATCAAAAAGCCACTTGTATTTTTGAAGAGCTGCTGATATCTCAGCTGAATGATGCCCTGGGGTTGGCTGAAAGACCTGTAACTCCAAACACACGGAGGCAAGTGTCCAAAAACTTTGCTCGAGTCCGGTGGAAGTGTCGATGATCTTTTGATTGGCAAGATCAACAATGAGCCGAAATTTCAGAAGGAAATCAAGGCCTATTTAATTATGTGAGACCTTGGCAATGATGAAGTTGTGGGAAAATTCACGTCCTAGACCTATGTTGAGTGTGCAGTATTGGCAGCCATAAGTTGGTATGGGCTCGCCTGTAGCTGTTGCGAGAAGAACGCCTAGCGACATCTCGGCCATTGAATCACCCTTGAGAACTGAGACTGCCGCACCTGTGTCTACGATGAACTCTTCGCCAGTTTTGAAATCAAGAAGGTGCAGAAGCTCGTTGGTCTGTTTGGCCGGGTCATGCAAACAAGTAGGCTGGTGATTGCGACCGGCGTTGTCCGTTTGGTTATCTATGTGAAAAATTCTGCGTGGACGAAAAGAGTCGACAGGGATGTCGGATTGTAGTTGGCTTCTTCCCTGTGGCGCCGTTAATGTAGTTGATGCGCAGAAAGTACGATCTTCTACTTCCTGCGCCAGACGTTTCCCGATACTGATGCACCCTTGTGCCTGTGGTCTGCTGTCCTTTCCGTCAGCTGTGAAAATTGGTACTCATTAGGAAATTCTTCGGAAAGACAAAGACAGACTTGGCATGAATAAAAAAACTTCTGGTGGTTATAACACCAGTTCTTTGGGGCATATTTATTAAAAGATTTCGGAGATCTCGATCGCCGCCTACCGTTATAATTGGGCTTAGGAACGAATTTGGGTCGAGCATTCACTTGATTTAGCTCGGATTTGGTAATGGCCAATCCTTCTAGAACTTTAGCCATGTTCGCCACTGTCCTCTCTAAAGAGGAGAGTCTATCATCTTGCGGGGGTGAAGAAAAGGATGATGGATTCACTTTGGGTTCCAAAACCTTATATTCTAACTCACATCTCTCAGATAAGTCATCTATAGAGAGAGTGTTGGGAAGCTGTCTGGCAAAGAGTTTTAATGTTTGTGGAAGATTGTTAATAAAAACAACCTTAGCGTCATGGTCAGAAATGTTGGTTTTATACCAACGTTTCCGTAATTCCCTCAATATTTCGATGGGGCCAAGGTTTGGCATGTCTAACTGCGCATATTTATTTATTATCTGCTCAGTTTCTGTGGGCCCAAGCAAGGATTCTACTTCGTTTTGTAGGCCCAAAATGGGATTAGGTAGCTTCCTAATGGCCTCAAGCTTAGGATTAATCCGTCGCTGCAATTCAGAAGGTAGTTTAGCAAAAACCTTCGACAGTTTTTGATGACTGTCATAATCAGGAAACGGGGAGAAAGCGGAGTCTACACGCATAAAGAATAGTTCACTATCTCCATCCCAAACAGGAACATCAATATCTAAAATTGGACCTGACATTCTAACAATCTTACGGGATCTTAAAAGCATAAATTTATAAGCAATATGAAAATATATAAATATACTTTAACGAAACGCTTACCCACACAAAAGCTTCCACAGGTGAATGAGCGCAGAACAAAAGCACGTCACAGTAACTGCTTCCAAAAATTGAAATTATCCGCAATTGAGCCTGTCGAGTACGTACGGTGCAGTTTTGTACGTAGGAAAGTTGAACAGAGGGCCTGTTGGCCTTTGATGTCAATGTATTATTATTATACCCCCAAAAAAATTCACCAGAAATCCACGAATATATACCCAACAAAATTCCCAGATAGACCACGATCAGGGTAAAGAAAACGCAAATGTTAATCTATTTTTATCCCAAATAAATGAAAAAGAAAGTTAATTTTATTTATACTAAAAAATCAGAACAATACTCAATATCCTGGCGTGGTCGCCAATTTTGTGAACGCCCCAGCTTCAAGTAAATGCCGTACGGCATTCCAAACTCGGTTAAGGTGCTCTGAATATAGATATTGTTATGATAGGGGGGCCCTTAACAGGGTCTGGTCGTGCGTTCTCCTGAATTATTCAGAGTGTGAAGATGTCCTAGAGCCTTGGGTTGACTCTGGCTGTGGTTCCTTCTGTTGTTGCGTTGTAATCACGATGTGGAAAACTTCGTTGAAGTTCTGCATTAATTGGCTCGTCTCGCTGGTTGTACCGCAACAAGATGAGTCACGGATGTTGCCAATTGTTGGTGAAACAAATCAAATAACCAGCGTAGGTATTGACAGCCGACAGCACGCACACGCGTAACGCAAAGCAGAATGCAAATGCGACAACTGACTTGCATGGTAAATTGCCGTACTTAAATACCATGCCATAGTAATATATGTCTACTTGCACACTATTGGTTAATCGGCAAGTTTCGCTTTTTTTCTCATTGGTGCAACGTAAATAAAATTTAATTTAATTTACGCAATATGTCGGCAATTAATTTGTGTCGTTACTATTCTAGCAGAAATTATAACAAAATGGTTTACAACAATTATGACCAAATTAGGATTCAAAATCAATAAACATAGAAGCACATAAAGTTTTATAGATGTATTTAGAAGTTGAAACTGAAAAGCACAACTAAACACACAGCCATGTTGATGATAATAACCACGCAAATAGCACTGTCTCGCTACTCTACTGCTGTGCGTCAATTTTTTGATTTCATGCCATCTTTAAAGTGAATTCATACATTACTGAAATACTTTTGACTAACAGGTCAGCTCATTTGTAAACAAAAGAAAAATTACTGTTTCTCTTGCACTTACTCGGTGTGTACGTCATTAGTGATCGCTTGAGATGATAGGCGGATCTAACATTTCGTCAATACTTGTCCATTTTAGTCGCCACTTATTTAATGTGTTTGAATTATTTTGGCCATTTATGTGGAAATTGCCACATCCAGCATTACCGATTCATCTACTTAAATGACGGTGTTTCCATCGAGGCCACCTCAACTAACGAGGCGGTGAAACACACTGGGAGAATGTCAGGAATTTAAGAAAGCGGTATATGCTTCGGTATTTATCTTTCACTGAATTTTGCCAATATGTTTAATGTTGTGTACAGGCTCGTTTGCTTCTATGCACTAAGAAGTTCCTCACAAATGCCAAATCTCCACACGATTTATTTAAAGTAATATTTTGTAGGTCTAATAAGATGGAACGGATCTTGCATTAGCTTGACCTATTTGAGACAGGAATCCAGTCAACACAACAGACACATTCCGAAAAAGATTTATTAATTGTCAAATCCGATAGAAGAAATGTATTAGAAATAACTTGCATTATCAATAGGCCATGATTGAAGATGGGAGCCATAGAGCTATTCCCGTTCTCACAAAAAAGACCGACACAAGAACAAAAAAGCGAAAACTGAAAATTAGCATGAACGAACAATATACATACTTGAAAGCATTTAAATAAAGAACATACAAGAAGTTGTTAACATGGTTTAAAAATAGATTCCTCTATGCATCATTGGTATGAACAATCTGTGGAAAATTCAAACGGGAAAATAAATTGTTAATTTTTCAATTGGATCAAGTTTGCGAGCTTGATATAAGAATCAGTCCTATTATAAGTGTAATTTTCAGTATAAACTTATCATTGTTTTATGTAGTAAATGCAATTCATACAGTAGACTGGTTTGAACCTTATTTAGAGCTCATAAAATGCTGTCCAGAATTTGCCACATCTGCTTTGGAGTCTGTGATACTAACCACTGAGCCACCCTGTCGCATGTTGCCTGTTCTATACTACCACATTGGGGTGGTTAGTTAGAACTTCAGGTTTGAAGTGATGCCATATATCTTCACCTGAAGTAAAGACTAACCAAAAAGAATAAGTTAATATCTAACTGAAAATTGTAGCATGTGGAAGTATGGCTCAGTGATTAGAATCAAAGACTCCGAAGCAGAAGTACGCAGATTCGATCCCTATCTACGACTAATTCTGGACAGTACTTGACGAGTTACAAATAAAGACCAAACCAGTCTACTGGATGAATTGCCTTTGATGCGACAAAATGGCTCAGTGGTTAGAGTCAGAGACTGCGAGACCAACGTGCCCAAGTTCGAAACCTGTACGTGGAAAATTATGGACAGCAGTTGAATTGTTCCTCATAAGAACCAAACTAAACGAACGTTAGTTGTGCGGGCGGTAATAGCATTTATCATAATTGAGGTTGGAACTTTAGATCTAAATGGATGGCATATGAGCTCCATATAAAAAGAAAACTAACCGAATTACATTAGTTAGTATATGAATAAAAATTGAGTATAGTGTGCGGCAGGGTGGCTCAGTGGTTAGAGCACTAGATTCCGAAGCAGACGTGCCCAGGTGCGAGGCATATCCGCGGTAAATTCTGGCCAGTACGGAATGAGTTCCAAATAAGAACTAAACCGTTTTACTGAATGAATTGCCTTTTCAACAATATGCAATACTTAGTAAATACTGGCATATGTAAGTAATTAGTGGGTCAGGTGTTTATATCAAGTTCGCAACCTTGATTATAATAATAAAGAACCAAACAGGTTTACTGGATGATGTTCCTCTTCTACATTATACGATGCTTAGTTTATACTGGCATATATATATGTAATGAGATTGGTGTTTATATGAAGCTCGCAACCTTTATTTAAATAATTGTTATCACCGCCCGCGCAATTAATGATCGTTTAACTTGTTATTTTTTTATACGGGGAAAAATCAACCTTCACATATGCGCCCCCTGTCTTAGAAGGTGAA
This sequence comes from Eudiplozoon nipponicum, assembly GCA_029291075.1. NCBI lineage: Eukaryota > Metazoa > Platyhelminthes > Monogenea > Mazocraeidea > Diplozoidae > Eudiplozoon > Eudiplozoon nipponicum. The sequence continues at coordinate 157,300 of JAQBSW010000449.1, forward strand.
TATAGCTATTCGTAAAACTCTTCCGCAAACTGATGAATCATTCTTGTTGCTTGTTTTGATCCAACATCTTTAATACATTTTCGTATGCAGATGCGCACTTGACCTAGAATGTAAATATACAACCGCATAGATATAACCGACTGGATGATAAGGGTAATTAACCGCTTGTTGACGAAAATGGAGTGGTCAGCATCAATCTGGATTTAATTATTCTCACTTTTATCAGGCGGGTGAGGTATTGGAGGATTTGAAAGCAGGATGTAGGTGAGTCATCTGAGCTCGAAGGGTTACTTGGGAGCAGTGATGTGTGGATGGGAGGAGGCAAGATCTGAACGGGGGCAGAGCCAGGACCTCTTCACCGGTCGTGAAAACTACTTGATTTAAGGATTTGTTACTGATCCTGGAGATTGGAGTAGAATGGCCGTTGTTGGGGGTCTTTATGCGTCGTGGTCGGCCAAGACGACACGGTAAAGCTTGCGCTAGTTGGGTGGGAATGGTCTAGCTGATTGAGCTAGCGGGGATTGGTAGCCCTTCAAATCGAGAGGTAGATAGCATGATGGGTCCAGAGAAAGGGGCATCACCGAGGATGCCTCCGTAAAATGACCGGCGTTTCTTTGGGTTTCTCCAGGCGGAATAAGTATGTCTAGATTCAGGGGAGGGGCGGTGTCTGGTGGAGTGGTCCGAGCATGTTCTACAGTTCTTTGTAGTAAACTTGAATCACGCATTAATTTGACTTTGCCTGTCGAGATTTCAGTTGACTGAGTTCATCGTTGGACAGCCTTTTGTGGGAAGACATCATAAAAGCACGACCTTCGCCGGAGGAGACCTTTTTGAGATGATGGGAGTTGTCTCCCAAATAACAGTTTAAATCTGAAGCCAGGTAATCCTTAGAGAGTGGGGAGTTCGGAGACCAGAGGAAGAGGTTTCGTTTACTGTGATTTCGTAAAGCAACCTCCCGCGCAACACCGTACAAGAAATCATCGGCTTGGCATAACAAATGTGGCTGCAACGTGGAGAGTAAGAGGTTACCCGATAAATCTCCTAGCAATCCCTAGACAACTGCCATCTGTTGCTGGAGGTCAGCGAGATTCTTGGTTAAAGGGGTGGTGGAGGCTGGCGAAAATGTCTGGTTCATTATAAAAGAGTGTGATAGAGGAACAGAGAGAAAAAAATTAAAAGATATATAAAAAAATATTCCACGGAGATAAAAGTAAGTCCTTAATATATGCAAAGGAAGTCCGGCAAAATATGTGATTAAATTCCGAGTGTTTCCCAGAGGTGAGATCAGACGAGAAATCTAGAAAATCTAAAAATAAAAACAAAATGAAACCCGACCTCAGTTTAAATTAAGGAATTATAGAAATGCACGTGCACGACCACTCCGGTTGTTTCACTTATCCAGATTAATAAGGAAAAAATTATTATTTATTACAATTGAATTGTACCTTAATAGATTTCAATTATCAGGTCAGAGAGCCTCAACGTTAAATCTATTAGTATTATTATTATTATTTATATCATCAATTATTTTATAAATGCGATTAATTAAAAAGTCTGTTTTTTATTATAATAATTTTATCAACATTTGATATAGGGTACACAGGGATATTGCTTCGGGATGTGCAGATATTGATAAATCATATAACAAAATTATCGCGACTTACTTATATATATATATGAGAATTATTTGACATATTTATATGATGTGATATCTTTTATCTACTGTAAATTTATAATATTTTTATATATTTGATGAAACATGTATGGTTTGAATCCAAATAAAAATATTCTTTTCTGTAATATTGTACACGTGCATCTGCTTAAAGGATCACCAGCCTACAAACAGGACACAAGAGCTTGTGTATAGTAGGACTTCTGGACATTTACATTATGCTAATACTCAAACTCTCCAGGCATTTTCTGTTGAATGTGTATTGGGTTCATTTAGAGGCCGCCAACAATAAATGCTCCCACCTGATCGTTTAGTCTTGTTAGTTATAATGCACAGCACTGTAACGACACAAATTAATTGCCGACATATTGCGTCAATTAAATTCAATTTTATTTGATGAGAACCCCATAGATACCAGATCGCTTGTAGTCCTAAATTTTACAGTAGAATCTGATATGCTTATATTTCCATTTGCATCTGCTAAATTCAAATCTGCAATATCTTGCACTAACTTACTAGTGTCCTCAAATTTAATATCAGCCTCCATCTCTGTGAAGTTTAATTATTAACTCGACACTTAATATTAGGCAAATCGGAATGTGAAACCCGTCTCTCGCAAAACACCCAAGCAAATAATCTGGTAGGAGATATACGTGAACAACAGAATTATAAATTACCTGTTCCAGAATGTCCCTCCTATGTGTGCTTCAATAAGAAATACAAGACAGTTTAAGCAGATATATATTGTGTATGTTGATCAGTTTGTAATAAAGAAAAATGTGATAATTGCAGCAGGCCAAAAGAAGATACAATCAGTGGAGGACCGTGACACTCGAAAACTGAAAATGGCGCACAATTCAAAGTCAAGTATTTAAACAAAGAATGTTCTAGAAAAGAAAAGAAAAAAATTCCTTTTAAATAAAATTCGTTACAATCAGCCATGGTGGTTTAAATTTATCAGTTAATGTTACTTTACATTTGGCGGAGGATTTATCTTCCTCCACATAATTACGCGGCATCAATGAGAAAATAGCGAAACTTGCCGTTAACCAATAGTGTGCAAGTAGACTATGAAATGGCTATTAAAGCACGGAAAAATTACCATGTAAGTCAGTTGTCACATTTGCCTTCTACTTTGCGTTACGTGTGCGTGCTGTCGGCTGTCATTACCTACGCTGGTTATTAGATTTGTCTTCACCAACAATTGACAACATCCGTGACTCATCTTGTTGCTGTACAACCAGCGAGACGAGCCAATTAATGCAGAACTTCAACGAAGTTTCCACATCGAGATTACGACGCAACAACAGAAGGGACCACAGCCCAAGTCAACCCAAGGCTCTAGGACATCTTCACACTGAAGGATCTTTCTCGGCATTTGCCGGAGAATGTACGACCGGCCCTGTTAAGGGCCCCGTATCAGTACAATAACTCTATATCTATGGCACTTTAACCGAGTTTGTAACTTCGTACGGCATTTACCTGAAGCTGGGGCGTTTACAAAATTGGCGACCGCGCCGGGATATTGAGTACTGTACTGTTTCTTTTGGTATAAATAAAATTGAATTTTTTTTCATTTATTTGGGATAAAAAAGATTAACATTTGCGTTTACATCTTCTTTACTCTGGTCGTGGTCTTCTGGTAATTTTGTTGGTTATACATTTTCTCTCTAAAGTCGTGATCTTCTGGGAATTTTGTTGGGTATGTGTGTTCTCCCAAAATTCGTGAATTTCTGGTGAATTTTTTTGTGTATATGCTGTGTTCAGGTTTCCTACGTACAAAACTGCACCGTACGTACTCGGCAGGCTCAATTGCGGAAGATTTCAAATTTTGGAAGAAATTACTGTGACTTTTTTTGTGAAGGATCTAATTCATCTGTGTCCTGTGTTCATTCAACTGCGGAAGACTCTTTCAACTGTGGAAGCTGTTAGTGGGTAAGCGTTTCGTTTAAAGTATATTTATACAGTTTCATCTTGCTTGTAAATCTATGCTTTTAAGATCCCGTAAGATTGTTTGACTGTCAGGTCCAATTTTAGATATTGATGTTCCTGTTTGGGAAGGAGATTGTGAACTATTCTTTATGCGCGTAGACTACGCTTTCTCCCCGTTTCTTGATTATGAAAGTCATCAAAACTGTCGAAGGTATTTGCTAAACTACCTTCTGAATTGCAGCGACGGATTTATCCTAAGCTTGAGGCCATTAGGAAGCTACCTAATCCCATTTTGGGTCTACAAAACGAAGTAGAATCCTTGCTTGGGCCCACAGAGACTGAGCAGATAATAAACAAATATGCGCAGTTTGACATGGCAAACCTTGGCCCCATCGAAATATTGAGGGAATTACGGAAACGTTGGTATAAAACCAACATTTCTGACCATGAGGCTAAGGTTGTTTTTATTAACAATCTTCCACAAGCATTAAAACTATTTGCCAGACAGCTCCCCAACACTCTCTCTATAGATGACTTATCTGAGAGATGTGAGTTAGAATATATGGTTTTGGAACCCAAAGTGAATCCATCATCCTTTTCTTCACCCCCGCAAGATGATAGGCTCTCCTCTTTAGAGAGGACAGTGGCGAACATGGCTAAAGTTCTAGAAGGATTGAACATAACGAAATCCGAGCTAAATCAAGTGAATGCTCGACCCAAATTCGTTCCTAAGCCCAATTATAATGGTAGGCGGCGATCGAGATCTCCGCAATCCTTTAATAAATATGCCCCAAAGAACTGGTGTTATAACCACCAGAAGTTTTTTATGCTTGCCAAGTTTGTCTTTGTCGTTCCGAAGAATTTCCGAATGAGTGCCAATTTCCACAGCTGACGGAAAGGACAACAGACCGCAGGCACAAGGGTGCATCAGTATCGGGAAACGTCTGGCGCAGGAAGTAGAAGACCGTACTTTCTGCACATCAACGGCATCAACGGCGCCACAGGGAAGAAGCCAACTAAAATCCGACATCCCTGTCGACTCTTTTCGTCCACGCCGAATTTTTCACATAGAGAACCAAACGGACAACGACGGTCGCAATCACCAGCCTACTTTTTTGCATGACCCGGCCAAAATGCCCAACGAGCTTCTGCACCTTCTTGATTTCAAAACTGGCGAAGAGTTCATCGTAGACACAGGTGCAGCAGTCTCAGTTCTCAAGGGTGATTCAGTGGCCGAGTTGTCGCTAGGCGTTCTTCTCGCAACAGCTACAGGCGAGCCCATGCCAACTTATGGCTGCCGGTACCGCACACTCAACATAGGTCTGCGACGTGAATTTGCCTACAACTTCATCATTGTCAAGGTCTCACATAATATAATAGGCCTTGATTTCCTTCTGAAATTTCGGCTCATTGTTGATCTTGTCAATTAAAAAATCATCGATCCCTCCATCGGATTTGAGCAAAGTTTTTGGACACTTGCCTCCGAGAGTTTGGAGTTACAGATTATTCAGCCAACCCCAGTGCATCATTCAGCAGAGATATCAGCAGCTCTTCAAAAATACAATACGCTTTTCGATCATAACAAGTCAGAGCTACGAGTCTCCAACACGATGCACCATATCGTCACAGAAAGACAACCTATTGCACTCAAAAAGCGACCATTGGCCCATACTAAGCTGAAAGCTGCCCAAGAGGAATTCTCAAGGCTTTTGGAAGATGGAATCATCAGATCATCGAAAAGTTCATGGGCGCCACCACAGCACTTAGTCTCCAAAGCAAACGGATCGTAGAGAGCCTGCGGAGTTTACAGTAAGCTAAATTCAGTGACAAAATCTGATGCATATCCTATTCCAAATATTAACACTTTACTTGAAAAACTCAACGGCAGCAATTTCTTCTCAGTCATCGACCTCAGACAAGCCTACCATCACATCCCGGTAGCACCAGAGGATATCGAGAAAACTGCAGTCATCACTCCATTTGGCCTTTTCGAATATCTTTACATGCCTTTTGGACTTAAGTGTACTACTCAGACATTTCAAAGATTCATGGACAACATACTTCGCGACGACTCTGCTTATTGTATGTCATATCTCGATGACATTATGGTATTCAGTCCAGATTTAGAATCTCATGCGAAGCATCTACGAAATGTCCTCTCACACTTATCCAACCACGGACTCAAGATCAACTGTGACAAGACGCAGATTGCAACTACATCCGTGGATTTCTTAGGTCATCGTATCACGCCACAAGGTATTCACCCTTTGCCGTCAAAGGCGAATTCAATCAAGAATATCAAGTCACCGAGGACTGTTAGCGAGTTGCAGAAAATCCTGGGAGTACTAAACTATTATCGCAAGTTCCTTCCAGGCCTTTCAAAACAACTTTATCCTTTGTGCAGGCACTTGCGGAACCGAAAAGGACTTAGCAAGAATTCCATCATTGCTTGGTCATCCGAAGACGAGGAATTACTTCGACTCGCCATCAACTCGTTAGCAAATGCCACAATGTTAACACATCCAGATTTTGAAAAACCATTTCTACTCATTACAGATGCTTCTGAATTCGCTATTGGAGCCACGTTGGAACAAGAGATGGCGGAGTTCGAAAGCCTATCAGTTTCTACTCGCGTAATCTCCAACCAGTATAAACGAGGTACGATACTTTCTGTCGAGAACTTCTCTCCATCCACGACACAGTGCGCTATTTTATCAGCATCATTGGCAGTAGCAGATTTGTTGTTTTCACAGATCATGCACAATTAGTTGGCGCATTTCGAAACGCAACTTCATCTGTCGCCAAGTACCCTGCTAGAGTGGAAAGACAGCTTTCACGTCTAAGCAAATGGCAATTTGACATCTTTCACGTCAAGGGAAAACAGAACTTCATTGCAGATGCCCTTTCCAGGCCAGACGTCTAGCTACAACCACCTTCGCCGTCGCCATTCACTGTCAACTCTGTGACACTCAGTGAATCTGCACTAACGCCAACCTTCCTGCAAACGGAACAACGCGGTAACATTCACATTCAAAGATCAATAGCCCGTCACCCAACCAAGTTCATATGCCGTCTGTGGGAAGGCTTACCAATTGTTTACTTCACGGGTACGCAGCCTAACAAGCCAGTTCTGCCGACCAGCCTTCAGAGAAACGTTTTCGATTCAATTCACTCAATTTCTCACCCAGGAAACCAAGCGACTGTCCGACTTCTTACAGATCGTTTCTGGGGTCACAGACTTAGGCAGAATGTTAAACGATGGGTCTCAGAGTGTGCTATTTGTCAGAAAAACAAGATCACACGACACACTCGTTCTAAATTGCAACATTTTCGATCTACTTCTCGCCTAGCCATCGTCCACATCGACATAGTTCATCTGACAAAGTTTCAAGGTTTCAGCTACCTTCTAACTATGATCGATAGATTTACACGGTGGCCTGCGGCATTACCTCTTGGCACCATTTCTGCAGACGAAGTGACTAACGGTTTAATCTCTTCATGAATATCCAATTATGGTGTTCCCAATGAGGTCATCACGAACAGAGGCACATGCTTCTCATCTGACCGTTTCAAAACCACCTTGCGGTACATGGGATGCATCTTACGCCAGACGACTGCATACCATCCCCAAGCTAACGGTATGGTAGAGAGAATACATGGGGAACTCAAAGCTGCTTTAGCATCCTCGTCCATTAAAGCCAACTGGGTCGATGTACTACCTTTAGTTCTGCTTGCCATGCGTTCTCGTACTCGTGAATCCATTAAAACGTCTGCGTCACAACTATTGTATGGCATGGATCTACGCCTGCCTAGTCAGCTCCCACGTCTACTACCGGCACAAGATGACCCACAAGACGAAGCTACCCGCCTTTGACTTCATTTCGGTAACATGTCTGAACAGCTGCCGAGACATACGCCTCGTCCAGTTTTCGTTCACCCACAGCTCCACAGCTGCAAGAGAGTACTCGTTCGCAACGACAATGCTGTTGCACCACTACAACCAAAGTATCGCGGTCCTTACCCGATTTTGCTCAAACAACCAAAATACTTCATTTTTATGCAAGACGCTACACCGACATCAGTAAGCATAGACAGGTTGAAACCGTTTATCGAACCGCCTGATCTTGAGAGCGTTCAACCATCTACACACGTCTCAGGCTCCGTCTGCCCACAATCTCAATAGCCTGCTTTGTATAACGCGTAATTGATATTTTTTAACATTAAATTTTCGTTATTCTACATATCAAAATTTTTTTAAACCTTAAGTTATTTTTCGCATTTATCTCACGTGGCATAACCAGCTGTTCTTAGCTAACAATTGTGTAGCATTTTTGAACAGTTCTTTGGTATTATGCCATCTCTGAGGCAATGTTCGTGTACATATTTTTATGCAGTTACCTTTGATTTTAATGTATATATTTTTACATTATAATGTATTTCTCACACATGACATTACACTGCCTATTTTGGTATGACCAGCTACTTAGAGCTAACGCTTTCGTGTAGCAACACTAAGTAGTTATCAGCTTCATATCATGGTACAGGCCACTTTCAATGCATATCTCAAATTCATCAATTGCACAAAGACCACTCTACAAATATCATGACCACAACGTCGAGCACTCACTCTAGCTACTTTGGTCGTATACAAACGCATTGACGACGATCCAACCTGCCTAGGTTTTAACTTAAACCTGGCAAATTCAGAGGCGATTTACCTCGAAATCTTCACGCTGCGGCTCCCAAATCTTACACTGCTCTATTTTGCCTCACGTGCTATGACTGACCACTAGAGCTAACAATTTGTGTAGCAATTCCTAGTGGTTACCTGGCATCATATCATTGTTGAAGCAACCAACAAGCATATTTAAGCCCAGCATTTATGGTACATCATATTTTGCTTAACTTGGTTCGAACTCTGTCATGCATTTCTTATCTAGCCTCGCAGAGAGGATTTTTTTCCTTTTTTTTCAGAGAGGAAAGTGTTGTAACGACACAAATTAATTGCCGACATATTGCGTAAATTAAATTCAATTTTATTTACGTTGCACCAATGAGAAAAAAGCGAAACTTGCCGTTAATCAATAGTGTGCAAGTAGACTATGGCATGGCTATTTAAGCACGGCAAATTTACCATGCAAGTCAGTTGTCGCATTTGCCTTCTGCTTTGCGTTACGTGTGCGTGCTGTCGGCTGTCATTACCTACGCTGGTTATTGGATTTGTCTTCACCAACAATTGGCAACATCCGTGACTCATCTTGTTGCTGTACAACCAGCGAGACGAGCCAATTAATGCAGAACTTCAACGAAGTTTCCACATCGAGATTACAACGCAACAACAGAAGGAACCACAGCCAGAGTCAACCCAGGGCTCTAGGACATCTTCACACTGAAGGAACATTCTCGGCATTTGCCGGAGAACGCACAAACGGTCTTGTTAAGGGCTCCCTATCAGTACAATAACTCTATATCCATAGCACATTAACCGAGCTTGTATCGTCGTACGGCATTTATTTGAAGCTGGGGCGTTTACATTTCCAGATTACCTTTAAATGTTTTCTCTCGGAATATTGAAATTGCTGGTATCAGAGGTTTTCAGTTAAGTTAGTTAGATAATAATAATAAATTTTATTTATTTACTTATATATCGACAATTCAAGAAAGAATATTATTATTTATTTATTAGCAGAAAGTTGAGGTACATTATATTTAATTTGTCAGGTGAAGTGTCCTTCTCAACTTAGGTAAGAACGTGGTTTTGCTTCGGTTTTGTGAGTTTGATGTCTAAGATAATGAAGTAAATTATGCTGTAGCTTGGCTGGCTTAATTTTATAAGAATAACCTATTAAACCATATAGCTGTTACATATAACCATATATTTGGCTTTATTCTTGATATTTTTTTATGTATTTCACAATTGGGTGCCCTTCCTTACTATGGTAGAATTTCAGATACCAAGAAAACTTTTAGAGTTTTCTATTAATGGTGCTAAAAAAGAAGTACTGTTGGAGGAAAAATGTAATTTCTTGTTATCTAAATTCAGTCTCACATGAATATGGCCATTTTACATGGAAATCCTCAGTAGAGCTTGCAAATCTTTTAGTCGCTAATGCACATTACGTCAATAAGAAAAACATTCTGGAAGTACGTTACGTTTTTTACATAAGCTTGGTGCTGGTACTGCGTTATGCAGCATAATTTCCTCATTGCTTGGCGCCAGTTCTGTTTGTGCTTCTGACAAAAGTAGTGATGAAATCATACAGATGATTGAACGCAATTTGTCTAATAACCTTGATGAAAGATGGAGTGTTGCTGAACTGGACTGGAGAAGACCGAACTTTAACAATATTGATATTAATTACGATGTTATACTTGCTTCCGACTGCCTTTTCTGTAAAAACGGTAACTATTGATTGATTAATTTTAGTCTATGAACCGTTCCTTAGAACTGCTGCTTTATTGCTACATCTCAATACAGCAAGCTTTATGCTTTTGGCACATGAGTTGAGGGAGTAAGAAAACATTTATATATATATTAAGTGATTTTAGTCCTATATCGTTGCTTTTAGACTTATACAAGCTAACTGCTAAAGTTCTGGTGAAGAATTATCCCATATTTATCATGAAAGTCACAGCTACTTCTTAGGTACGTGCCGGATATACCTTTGGATTAGATAAATGAAGTATCCAAATAGTTTTCTGACAATATATTGATCTATTGTTTTTGTGTTTTAACAATGCTTATTTTGCTTTGTATTCATAATTATTAACTATCAGTGAAAATTTTGGTTTTGCGGTTAGGATTGAAATATTAGCTTATTTATTGCCCGACAATTGAAAAGGTCAAGATACAATTCAAAAGTAGGGATATGTATATTTGACTGAATTAATGACTAGCAAAATATTTAACGAGAAGGCTGTGAGAAGTTGTGAAAGAGAAGTGCTATGAGCAAATTCGCTTTAGTTCGTCCAGATGAGAAATCGGTAAGAATCGACTAGAGTAAGGCCTGTGAGGATTCAGCATTTCAATGTCATGTGCAGGATTTATTGCCTTCATTTGAAAGAATTTAAGACTGTTAGAAGACGAGGAAGTACCAGCTTCAGGAATCGACCGTCGGATTTCTTCGTCGTAATTTTCGCGTTTCTGTAAGGTGGGGTTGACTAGGATAGAGTCGCCTAGAATAAAGCTTGTGAAGAATCAAAATATCAGTGTGTTTGAAGGCTCACTGTCTTCAGTTGAACGAAATTAAGACTGCTAGAAGGCGTGGAAGATGCAGCTTCAGACAGTATTACATAATAAAGTAGTTATGCTTCGTAAGTTTTCTGGGTTGGAATAAGTTTTAGTGTACGTTTCTTTATTTCGTTTTTCTATTCATGCGCTACATAGACCATCTAGGTGGCCACACTTTAGAGCGCAGAATGTCAATTCCATTAGAACTGTGTTAAGGTATGTTGCTGACGGTAGTTTTGCTGTTGTTCGACGACTGGCTGATTGCTGAGATTGGTTTTTACTTCAATCTCGCAAGCATTATTTATATAACTGTGTTTAGTTGTCTAGATTTTTGAAATGATACGCTTATATTTTCATGTGAACTGCTATTTCTATTTGCCAAAGCCTTTGTGAAAGTGTCGATGACTAAGCTTCCAGCTATTTACGTGCACAGTTTTGTGCGAATTATGGTATGCGAATGTTATGCGCTTAAGCTATATAAGCAAATAGTCTATTTTGTTAAATCTTTTCTAAAATATACTTATGTGTATTATCATCTTCACGGAAGCTGAGAGGCAGTTATTCCAGTGATATCAGATGAACTGCATCGGCTTTGGGTAATAATGGGTGTACTTTATTGATTTTGACTATAATAATGAATCGGGCAATGGATGGTGGGAAAATTTGTAGTGGTTCAACGGGTGGTGGTCACATTAATGGTCACCGCACTAGGGTATCCCTGATTAAAACTGATCCGGCATCGTGCAGTGGTGGAGCTGCAGTCATTGTACTGAAGAATGCTGATCTATGTTGCGAACAAGATGAATCTTTTCGTTTGCTCTTGACATGAATGCGTGAATTGCACACGGCTGTATTGCCTAAGGACAAGCAGAAAAGCTGTGGTGCTTGCTGTTTGTGTATGCGGTGAGAAAACTGTCCACTAAGAACTGATTTTATGGGCATGGTCAACAAGTGTAAAATGCTTCCACAAGCGTCTTGATCAGTAATGCAGCAGACTATGTTATTGGTAAATAGTGGCTTCCGTAATAGCTGAAAACTGTAATGGCGACTCAAGAATATAAAGCGGAGGTGTGATTCGCGAACTAGATTTAGCTACACAATGTGGAGCATAAACATTCGCTGCTGAGAACGAGGTGTAGTAAAAAATTGAAACAACTGACTACCTGGTTTAATCATCGTTATAGCGGTGCAGATATTGCACTGACTGTCTGATTAAGTTGTTCTCATAATGCAATATACACGTATTTTTGTGCTTTTATTCTTAAGTTAAACTAGGCTACCTCTCACTAAAATACAATGACAGGATAATTGTGTTAGAAACTGTTTAGTTAAGCTGCTTTGTTGTATTTTTGGACTAAAATATGTGCATATTTTTGGTTTATTTCACGTATCTATTTATTAATTGCATAAACAACCAAGATCTAAACTGTATTGCAATATTCTTTGTTGATGGTTGTGAATGCTCATCCTGAGGAATGTCTGACCATAAACATTCGTACTGACAATGCTAACATGGAACTCAGCGGTACTATTTCTATTTACCTATACCAACCCGAATAAAGTCCTATCATTGATAATGTCCGCTTACAGTAAAGATTATTTATCTAATAAGCTAAACTATTCTCCGGCTTTGTCTCGCAAGATTGATGAACGAGATTCGTAATTGACTTCTGTAGCTGCTCTGGATATTGAATAGATTTTTCGCAGTTTCAAATTATTTGTGGCAAATCTACTAGCAACCTGATAGATCTGTTCGGGTTGTAATTTTTCTTGTCGTTCATGCTTACTAACAGTCCGTTAGTAGTGGCTTTAACCTATCCGAGTTAATGGATCAACTCCTACCTTTCAACAGGTGTAGTCGGACCTGTTTCAACGGTATGAGTTGTGAATGACGCAAAAAACAAAATTATTGTATTACACTCAGGTTTGTATAGCATACGAAAATCGGCTGAAGCATGATTTATTCGTCTAAGAATCTTGGCAGAAGCCCACCAATCCGTTTTCACGAAGTTTAGCATATTGACGGATTCATCAATAAAACCACCCGCGCAATCAATGACTGTTTAACTATAGATTCCATTTTTTAAATAATGTTTGTGAGCTTGAAATAAACACCATTTCCATTTGACTGTTTCAATACACTAGGATTGGTGTTTATTTAAAGCTCAAAAACTTGATTTAAAGAATGGTTTTCACTACTAGCGCACTCAAAGATTGTTTAATTGGATAAATTTCGTGGTCATGTGACAGTGAAACATTAGTTTTTTATACATATGTAATGTACATGATGAGTTCCCAATAAGGACGAAACCTGTCTACTGGATGAATTGCCTTTTCTACACTATACAATTCTTAGTTTATACTGATATATGTAAGTAATTAATGAGTCAGGTGTTTATATCAAGATCGCAACCTTGATTATAATAATTGTTATCACCACCCGCGCAACCAACGTTCGTTTACTCATGTAATGCTGTTTGGCAGTAGGAGCATTACTAATACACTTGCAAAATTCTATAAACTGGGAATGAATTTGCAGTGACCACAGTCTATTCACGCAAATGTAACGATCTGCTTTTGTTGTCTTTTACTCAACAATCCGCATGATTAACAAAAGTATTCCTAGTATTAACATGAAATAGCCTTAGTAAAATATGAACCAAACGTTACTGACAATAATGTGGCAGTGGTTGAAATTATTTATTGTAGTTAAATATAAGCTTCAAAATTTTTCTATCTCAAATTTAACAATTTAACATACAGTAATGTTATTTTCAGGCAACTGTGATGTTTTCTTCTGATTTTCAGTTTTCGACATAATTTTGAAATACATCTGAAGTAGTGTCTCTTACGGAGATTCAGCTACTATTGGCTAGTTCATGGTAAGCTTCTGATGCTCCGATGTTAGCCATAGGAAAATGGCGTACTGAGATTTTTAATAAATTAATTGAATATCCAACGACACTTTGTCTATAAATAAAATTATGCTGCTGTTAAGTCACGAATTTTTCTCACGTTGGGTTGATAAATAACCGTATTATGTTATTTCTGATGTAAAATTTTAAACAAGTCATTTAAAATAGTTTCATTTTTGTAATTTCATTGTTCATCTTAGTGAGTTGGAGGCGGGTTTCCAATTTTCTCCCTTACAAGACTGCAAGTCCTTGCCGCTTAATAAATAGGGAAATTTGTGATATCAATCATGTGCCTGGATCGAAGGGTAAAATCGTCGCTACTTACTCCATTTGAAATATGGGACAAAAGAAGTTGCATCTCAATGTGGCGTACCACTTATTAGCAGCATTTAATAAGTTTGGACTTGTTTACTGTATGCTTGGCAGCAAATTCCATGCCGATACCTACAGGCCAGGATGCGAACTTTTAGTCTTGTAGCAGTATCATGCTGTAAGAATGATTTAGTTTTGGCAGAGATAAGAAACGTTCTCAGATTTTAGTATCGGAAGAAAGCATGCACAAACTCTTCATTTCGTTCCAAAGGCTGTGGCATACTGCCGGTCGGATAACAAAGGGAAACTCACCTATTCTCCTTAGTATGATTATTTCCGTAGCTCCTAACAACTACGAGAGAATGAACCGGAATAACAGACATTTTTGTAATTTTAAGTTTATTGACGATTTGAATGAATGAGAGTATCGTATCAAAACTTGTAGTGACAAGAAAAGTAAAGTAAGGACAATTTCCTAAGGCAAATAGTCCTTTTATGATATTGTCACCGACTAAAAAGACACTTATTGATAGCAAAATTACGACCTCGTGGAGAATCAGAATGTACATATGCTATTAATGACCTATTTTAGTATACGAAGTTTTGTACACGAGAATGCGGCCAACCTTTATATAGGACTAAGGGTCTGTAACGATTAATGGATATTCAGATGCGTTATGCATACGCTGGAGGGAAAACGATATCAAATTTTTGTGCTGTGAAATTTTTCTTAACACCAATCCTATCCAACAGGTGGAAATGACCGCGCGAATAAAAGCATTTTAAATACATGCTCCCCAGTTTCACAAAAATACTGGAACGCTATATCTGAATTTGTAATGAAATGACCTTTAGATGGCTGGGCCATTCACAACCAATATTTGCCTCTTAAGATTAAGTGACCTTAAGGTTTTCTAGCAATGGAATTATTAGTTTCTTTGTAATTACAATCTTCAGTTGAATTTAATTTGGAATTTTTTTAATGCGAACATGCCAGGGTAAATGCCAACTGAACCATCGTCTTGTTTATGTATAAAAAATGGAAGCAATAGATACATTTATAATACTAACGATCTTTCCAAGACCACTTCAAAAATCGGATGCGTGTATGCGCATTTTCAATATAAGTTAATGTTCTCAGTAAAACATTCAATTACATGTGCCAGTATATTTTTGTGAATGTTGTTATAGGAATGTTTATTTCTCCACGTGCGCGTTGGCTTCAAATGTTTGTGATTAATGAGTATATGTAAATATTGAATATTATAGATATTAAACATTAATTGATTGCCCGGGTGGTGTTAACATTTCTTTAAATCAATGTCATTGTTTTTAGCCAGTCGTCGAACAACATAGCAAAACTGGCGGTGGTTTTGTCATGCTGATCGACGACTGGTTAAATAGATTGGGATTGGTGTTTGCTTCAAGCTTACAAACTCGATTTAAAGAATTATAGGTATTCTTCGTTCTTATTTTAGAGTTAATTATTATTCACTTCGCCAAGTTCAATCGAAGATTATAGGCACTATATGGCCCTTATAAACTGAGTAATATTTATCATTTGTTTGAATGCGCGATTTCATTTAATTATACTCCATTTGACAATTAATTCCAATCAACAAAATGTGGTGCTAAGGGAATTGTTTTATTAAGATATCATGGTGTTATTGACGGAATCAAAGTTGTAGTCTGTGCATACTGGCTAGTTATCAAATGCAGTCGATAATAAGAATTGACCGTTGTCCAACATTAATCAACGTAATAATGTTATTTTAAGAATTTAAAAAAAATATTTATGTTCAGAACGAAATGCAGTATAACAAAATTATAAAAAGTAATTGGCATGTGCATTCATTAGGTATCAAAATTATTTTGACTTCCAAATTTCTTACCGTAATTTATAGAAGAAATGAATTTTACCATGCCATGTCTAAATTGCTTGAAGGCGAGTTGTGCTATTATCGCTTTTAATGATGTATTAATAGTTTCCTATGGTATAATAGTGTGCTAGTAAGCATACGATATTTTTTATACATCCGTAAACATCAAATGGGCCTTCTAGGGTAATTTAGATATGCCAGCCGTGCCTAAGAGAATAATCTATTCATTCAGTGATTAATATGAACGATGTTGAAGCCTTCGGAAGAAAGGGGCGAATCCGCATCCAGACAAAACGAAGACCAGACCAATTCGTACTTGGAAATGGGAATCAATCGGATCTTTGCGAACCTGATAGTGCAAAGCAACAACTCGCGGAGAGTCAACATTTGAAGCTCGCACTGCGCACAAATCCCTCAAAACATATCTGGAAAATTATCTGATATGCGTTTTGACTAACGCAGCTTTCATTGTTCCAGTAGTTTTCTTTTGACACGATATTTCGGCCTAACTTACCGTTAGCCTTCATCAGTTGCAATATGCTTCATAAGTTTAACAAACGAAACTAATAAAGCAAGCAAGTTTCGTTTGTTAAACTTGTGAGGCATATTGCAACTGATGAACGATAACGGTAAGTTAGGCTGAAATGTCTTGTCAAAAGAAAACTACTGGAACAATGAAAGCTGCGTTAGTCAAAACGCAGATCAGGTAATTTCAATTAATCCAGGTTCGCAAAATAAATCGTTATTCAAGAAAAATCAGGAAAATATCTGTCTGTTTATGTTATACCACTAGACAATATTTATTTAAACGTGCAAAAATATGTTTTAAATGGCTGCGATTGACACGTGGAGGAAAAGAAAAAGTTAAAATAATTAACGAGTGATTGGCCTTAAATCCACTAAATGAATAAGGGGTCAATTTTATTCAAATGAATAGACGAATAGATAGTTATAATCAAGTTTTTGGAAATGAAATTAACTAAAGTAATAACTTTGAATTAGTCCCATAATATTGAAAACCTGCTGTTATACGTGTTATTACGCGTTGCGAAATTCCATTGTCATAATCAGAGCCTGGCGGTAAACTGATTGGTGGGAATTAAACATCAATGTATGCATATATTGAAATACTTCTTACTTATATATATATATATATATATATATATATATATATATATATATATATATATATATATATATATATAATGTATTGTTTTCCAATGAACATCAATTTACAACACGATTAGATTTGAGGTCATTTTGCCACTTTCCTAGTATTGATGTGCTTTTAACCTTGGACTACCCCAATACATGTCAGATTGATAGCTTACATTTTCTAAAACTTATATTTAGGTAAATATTCTTTTGAATTATTCGTTAAAAGTGCCATAATAAAATATAACAAACGTGCGATATCATCTTTGCTAATATATCAGTATCTTTTTATACAGAGAAAACAAGGTTTATGAGTTTGTCGGTTTGTGAATATTGCGTTACATACAATCATTGTTTTCTAATCGTCGCGATTACGGAATTTTGAATTCAATTTCGTTCAATATGTGGCGTTTGAGTGACTTACTTGGAATTATCATTTTGAAAAGTGAATTCCGTGATACGACAATTACGGACAGAGTTATTCTATTCTAGTTTCCGCATCCTATACTGTTATCAGATAAGTAATCAGATGCATAGGATTTTTGTGCAATGGGTATTGCATACCTCGTAACAAATTAATTAAAATAGGTACAAAAGTATATACCGAGGTCTGCATGAACGTAAAGTATAATTTTATGTGTACACATGTTTCGTGCTTACTGGCAACTTCTGTAGGAGCCGGTACTACGACCTATACCCACTACATATTTGGTAAAGTAATAAGACAGTTGGATTGTACAAGGTAAGCAAAACCTATTACAAAATTGCATATATATTAGTTCTTCGAAACAATGCATGTATAAATATTGTATAGGTTTAAATTAATAACTCTACAACTATTGCATAGTATTACACTAGCATGGTATATTGATATATCACTGTATAGAAGTCCGAGTATGGAGATGAGTTGGCTACACAATGATGAAGATACGTCCGTTGGTTACGAAGACGTTGATTATTACATTACGGTCTAAACGAGGATGCCGTGGAAGAGATCGCTTCGACGTCGTGAGAGAGAGAGTCTTGCATTTCTCCTGGAACCTAGTTAACTGGTCTGCCATGAGATTTTGTTTTATACAGAAAGTTAATCCATCGTTCCTGGTGTTCATTTGATGATATTTTGTTAAAAAAGAGAAGAAGATCAACCCTTATAACTGTTATACTGGCAAGCCAATAACCTACTTCTCTTCGCATTTATTTGGTGACACTTTGTTACAAGAAAATACAACTCGACTCTGGTGGTTGACAATTGTTCTGTACGAGAAATCAAAAATCGTTCTACTTTGCGTTATTTGATGCCTCATTGTGGATAAGAGATACAGAACATCCTGCTGGTGGGTATTGGTATTTATATATGCGACGGTGAAGCTAGCAAGCATCCATTAAGAAGCTGTGGAAATATTTGAACGATTAACATTGTAAGAAGAACGCTGTGCTCTTGCCCAGGGGGAGTACCGTACAAGTCATGAACAATTTCATATGACATACAACGTACGAAGAAAGATCATTCATGCATATAATAGCTAAAACGACAAAGCCTGATGAAATCTAAATCCATTAATAGCAGTCTAACCGTATTTTAAGAATTGCGCAATTAAACAGTGAGTACCGCTCCTTTTTGCACAAATGCACACCGAAATACACAAATCACCATGTGAATAACCGCGGAACAATTGCATGACTGGTTAAAAAAATATAGGCTAAACTTGAAATCTTACTGATTCCCATTTATCAAACAAATGGAAATCCACGGAATTGATAATCGTAGAGATATATTTTTGTTGCCTAATATTATAGAAATAAATGATTCTATTTGTTTGGAGGAAATATAATCTCAGTTTTACTATGGTTTTCTAGAAACAGTACACACTCACGTATATATATATATATATATATATATATATATATATATATATACATAAAGAGAGAGTGAGTTAAATTATAATTAAATTATTTCTTTATCCATATTTATATAAAAATGGCTTAAAATAATAGTCAAAAAATAAATAGAAATTAATCTTTCTTGAATGAGAATACAAAATTTGCCACAAGTTGTTTTTTCCTGTAAGTATGGTGTCAGCTCTGAAGATGGGACTGGAAATGAAGCTCGTAAAATTTGGAATGAAATAAGTGTAAAATCTTGTTCCAACGCCATTTTCAGACAAGCAGCTGATGGGGGGCTTTAAATGGAGGGAAAAGTGATAACCCATTAATAAAAACCAAAAATCGGTGCACCTGGAAATGTAAAGGATTCAAGATTTTACCGACCTAGGAGTGCTATCAGTTGGCTCGTATATGAAAACGGCGGCGAAATTCAAAATAAGAAGGACATCACTGTGCATTACGACTCATCGTGTAAGTATCACTTAAATCAAAAATACGACGGGACAGTGATCAAACTGTTCAACCAATACAAATGTAGGAAAATACAAATTATAAAGCAAGTGGAAAGTACCTCATTCTTGACATTATGTTTGAAATTTAATATAGTACCTAAATGCTTTAGATTCGGGCTAAAATTTCAGCTAGATAGGGTAGGAAATGTTCTGAAACAGTAACTTTCTGTGCATTTAATGAAATTATTTTTTAAAAAATCAATAAAAATGAACTAATTAGAGAAAAAACTAAAATAAGATCAAAGTTGCTCTTGATATTACAATCAATAGATGTTAAATACATAGAAGAGTTCACTGATAAGGCTAGGAATAAAGATATTCATAAGGTTAGAAAATGACACTAGAAGAAACTAGCAACCCCGGTAATCTATAGGCTCCCGAGAAATATTACTTAAGATTCTGCTGTGTCTAACCGGATAATAAATGTATCGTCTCTGGATCTCAAGGATAATGAAAAGAGAATACTTAACCTGGAACTAAACACGGCTGTTACTATAGAATACATATATAAGAATGAAATTATTACGGAGACAGTTAAAATCACGCAGTACCTCCCAGAAAAAGATAAATCTAAATATGAATTGGATGTTGCTAAATTGGTGTTAGAACATAGGAGAACTGTAAGCCAAATTATGAATTGAAAAGATTGAGAGAGAATTTGTTGTCCAATAAGTTAATATGCCTTAAAGTAGATAAAGGTGGAGCAACAGTGCTAATGTATCGAAGTGATTGTAGTGGTAAGATGTATGTGCAGTAAAATAATAAGGAAGTTTATCATAAAATAAAAAAGGACCCAACCGGTAAGTTGCAAGGTGATGTTAAAACTTTAATTAATCAAATGATTGGGTCTGAGGAATTAGATTCAGTGCTTGGAAAAAAAATAATACAAAGAGACTCCCTTCCAGAGTGTGTGTTTTAGTAAATATTCATAAACAAGATAATCCATTTTGTTTAATTGTGAATATTCAGGTTTCTCCAACTTATAAAATTTTCAAAATTTCTAAGCCGTAGAATAAGAAAATGCACCTATTTTCTAGATTATATATTAAATAACACTTATCACTTTACTGACATTATTGGTAAATATTAATAAATTATTAGAGAATGATAAACTGGCAAGCCTGGATGATGTTTCTATGTATACTAACATACCGGTGCGGGTGACATTAGGGTGTGTCCAACGCTGTTTAACGGAATACCTGAAATATTATAAGGTATTAAAATGATGTTAAGGAGTATTATGGAAATATTCAAAATTTGTATGTCCTCTAATACTTTATATTTAGAAATGAATTATACCTATAAGTTAAAGGTGTTACTATGGGACAACCATTATCGGCCCTATCGCTAATATTTACATGCATTATTTAGAGAAAATCTCTTGTTCAGACCTTCCCTCAAACCAAACTTATATTTGAGATACTTAGATGATATTTTTAAATTAGGAATCATGGGAATATGAGTTGGGGAATTTTCTGTATTTAGCTAATCAATTGGGAGAGGTAAAATTTACATTAGAAAAAGAAAGAAAAGATGAATTATAATTTCTAGGTATGAAATTTAAACGAATGCGCCAGGCATTAGAAAAAGATATTTAGAGGAAAGAGACTTTTTCTGGTATTCTCCTGAATTACTGCCATAATCACCCGTTTTGGATGAAAATAGGCATTCTAGAATCTATGATAGTAAGGCGTCTTAAAATAGTGGATATAAAATATAGGAATAAAGGAATGATGAAATTGAAAGAAATGTTCAATATAAATGGTTATCCGGAAAAATTAACTGATCCAATCACAAACGAGACGCTATGACGATTAAATGGAAAAATCAACCAAGAAGAACAGGTAAGGGATTTAGAAAAGCAAAATGAATATAAGCAAAGAACTTTGGTTCTCCCAGATTCTAGATTAAGTAGAAAAATTAGGATATTAGCAACGAAATACAACATAAGAATATTTTTAAGACTATCAGACACAAAGGGCAATAAGCTACTGAATCAGAAAGAAAAAAAGAACCGTTCAACATATCAGGGGTTAATGAGATACCTTGTAAAGGTGAAAACTCAGGTATATAGGTGAAACCGTGCGTCCAATGTATGTACGTAGAGGGGAACATAAAACTGCAAATATGTACATAGTATTAGATCAGATCTAGCCAAGCACTCAATGGAGACAGTTCATCAGATAAACTAGGATGGCTTTAAACGGACTGCACTATGTAACCGAATAAGATTAACTAGGTTGATTAGGAAATCAATTGAAATAAAATCATGAATGAACATTATGAATGTGACATTTGTAGAAAGATCATTAGGTTCCATATTTAATGAAGTCATCTCGATTGGATGGAAACGTAGATTGGAGGAATCCGAGTTAATAATAAATCCAACTTGGAGGCCGCGACTATGAATTTGAAATAGAAAACGGAAAAATTTGGATGGAGCTAGGAAGAAGTAATTTGGCTATAATTGCAGCTAGTCATGGGTTTTCGAGGGAACCTACATAGTTAATTATTTGTTGACTTACATACGTATATATATATATATATACGTTTATATAAATTTATTGATGGATGGAAATGTAAATATTCAAATAATATCTGGAAGGGCATCACATGGTTGTTTATATGTTTATTTAGATGTGCAGATTATAAATAAATAAATAAATATATATATATATAATGAGAGAAACTCACATGGTTGCTTATATGCTTATATAAATATTCATAATGGATATATATATATATATCGTGCAGAGACATATATATGAATGATTCTAAATATTCATATAAGATGTAGAGTGAACTTGGTTGTTTAAACGATTATTTGCATATTCGTAATATATATGTGGATGAAAATTTAGATTCTTATGTAAGATCTGAGGGAACTCATATGTTGCTATAAATTGAGATATACATATATATATATATATATATATATATATATATATATATATATAGTGTAGACGTGTATATGTCTGGATATTTGTTTGGTAATAAAAAATGTGAGTATAAATAAAAAATATATATGTGAAGTGAATATACTATACACTCAGAGTGATTTGTAGGTAGTTGAAATTCAAAGAACCCATTGTTTTGCCTATAGACACATAAATATAGATATTTAAATATCAACAATTGCGTTTAGACTGATATAATTTATCCGTTGAGGGACTCGCGTTGTTGCGTGTATGATAATCATATCATATATGGTGTATACACGAATATATATATATATTTCTAATTAGGAAGATCAAATACATTAATAACAAAGTGGATAATCGCCATTTATTTGGAGATTACTTCGCTTTAAAATCTGTCATTTATATACATTCTCTCCGCAACATAAACCAGCTAAGTTACCCCTTCAAAATACTTCAACAAGTAAGTAACATCATGAACGCAAACACTATCAAGGACTACTTCGAGCTAGCAGATGAACTGAAGGAGGAGAACATTCTACAGAACAAAACGGTCTCGCTTGACGTCTCATCCTGATTTACAAAAATACCACTGGATAAGACAACGGGGATTCTGTGTTATCTTATTAAAATTGAGATTTACGACTTCCCTATAGACACCAATGACAACAATGACATCATATTAGCATGTAAAAACGTGCAATTTACATTTGAAGGGATTTACTACCGTCAGATCAATGGTGTAGCTATGGGAAGCTGCATTGCACCCATCCTGGCAGATGTATACATGTATCATCTTGAAAAACCTAGCCTAAAATGTATAAGTGACCAGTGCGCACTCTACAAAAGGTATGTAGATAATATATTGTTGTTCATCCCAGAAGCAGCAGACCCATGCGAAATCCTCAAACAAGCAAATGAAGCCGATCCAGACATCAAATTCAATCGAGAAGAAAACGGCGATTTGACACTGGCCATACATAGAAAATCAACACCCACCGAGCAATAAATTCATTACAACAGCAGTGAGCCAAAATCCAACAAAAGAAACTTATGGCAGACAATAAGAAAATACTTTAGGAATTAAAATAAATATAAATTGATCTTTCTTGAATGAGGATTCCTCTTTTTCCACAAGATCTTGTTTTCCTGTGAGTATGGTGTCAACCCTGAGGATGGGACTGGAAATAACGTCCCGAAAATTCATAAAATCTGGTTCCAACGTCATTGTCAGACAAGCAGCTGATGGAGGGTTTCAAAATGATAGGACGGTTGAGAACAAATCAATCAAGGCCAAAAATCGGTGCACCTGGAAATGTAAGGTATTCTTGACTTTACCGAACTACGAGTGCTACCAATTGTCCCGCACAAGAAAACATCAGCGAAATTCAATTCATCAAGTTTACCGGTTTCTCTTATTTGAAACTGGTCAAGTGCGTGTCAGAAGTTTCTGCGACTGCGGTTCAAACTGAGGCACAGTTGCTTTATAGTCATGCACGCATACATTACACCATACATATGTGCATGTGTTCCCAATTTTCATTGGTACGTCTTTGCTGTTCATTTAACTGTGTTTAAATCACACTGTTCGCTGTTACAATTTATTGAAAATAGTGCAATTACTTTTTCTGTATTTTGAGATTATAGATGTCTGATTTTATTTATTCTTTGTGACATTTATAAAATATTTACACATCTTAACTAAAGGCTGTTTGTGAACATTTAATTTAATTTCGTCTTGCATGTCTACCATTGCGTCTGCGTCTTTGCATGAGACACGAACTACAGTTTCGTTTACCTATTATATAATCATACGATACTTTTCTAACATTTTTGGCTTCGACCCACTTACGCCCAAATAATGAAATGTTCGTTTTACTTGTTCTCAATGACAACATTACTTCAAAACTGTCTACGTTATATGCATAAAGATGTGTCAACAACAGTTTCTCCAGGATAATGATATATTTTGTCAGAATATTCTATTATTTGGAAACTCTCTTCTGTTGCATACAGTTGGCCAAACATCAAATTAAATTATGTATAAAAACATTGCACCTGATGACAAGAAAGATGAAAAACAGATCATGATCAATATAAAATGTTTTGTATAGATGGTGTTTACGAAGATAATATGAAATTATTGAATTTAAAATAAACAAATGCCCATTGTTTTTAAAATTGGTTGAGGTATTGTGAATATTGCAAATTAAGATTTATGATAATCCTTTTATATTGATTTTACTTATTTCGATATGTTCTATTAACAATTAAAATTTGACTGATTTTATGAAATGATGTATAAACTACACGCGAATAACCTTCATCAAATGCTTAAAAATTTGATTATATTTAAAATTTCAAAAGTATAGCCTAAATGTTGAGAATACACTGGCCTTTGTATGGTTTTCTATATTAATTTTTGCTTCGATATAAAAAAAATATTTCGTTATAGTTGAATAATTTCGTATTTCCATCAGAAATGACCAAAACTCATGTATTCCTTCGCCATCGTCTGTCTACAATCGTGGAGTATACTAGGATACATCCGTTTTTATGATGGAATTTCTGCGGATACGTCTCATATAATCTGTTTTGTGATACGCTGTAAAATGGCGAAACTCTGCTGCGATTCAAATTGAAATAATTGTCGTGTGTGCGGTTATGTATGACTAGTTTAGATCTTATTACGTATTGACTCGAATCTTGTTAATTCATAATTTTTTTCGTTTTCTTGTAATTAAACATGTCGACATTATGTCCAGGATCCGCTCGCCAACAGATTTCAAGCAATGGGCGTTGTTTGCATGTTTTGAGTATTTGTACATACAACTGTAAATATTTATTTTCATTCGTTGCAGAACAATTCAGCATTTCTTCCTATCTCGTCAATTCACTTATTCTCAAAGAATTCATGAGATAATTTGCTGTTATTATTTTGTTGATTAAGTATTTATGGAAGACTCGACTCGTCTTGGCTGTACAGTGTTGAAATGAAATCGCGAGTGCTGGCCGAACAGAAGATGGCTTTGAGGCAGACGTTTGGGCAGATCTGAAGAGTAACAAGCATTCACCAATCGGATTCGATGAAAAATAAAAACAAACACAAATCATGAAGATATTAAAGTGCTATTCTGTCAAATGACAAGCAAAATATTATTTAATTTTTGAGTTTAAATGGTATTAGATTAAAAGGTCAAAGTTTCTCCTGAAATTACCACTCAACTGATTGCAAAAACATTGTTTCGCCACTGGCGAAATTTTGTCTGCTTGAAAGTATTATTTGGGTCAATGCGTATATAACGTTCAGTCTTTTTACAAAAAGCGACTACTCTTTTCAAAATGTATAACTCAATCATTTATTCATTATAAATTTTTGTATCCGAAAACAGTTTCTGGGGCGCTTCATAGTTTCCTGCTTTTATATCGTAATCTAATTTTAATTATTAAAAATATCACTTCAATACAGGCTAAAAGTGGATTTGTAAAACAGATCAACTTGTTATTTTACAATTATATTGGTTTTAAGCATTCGTTTAGTTAACTTCTGAACAAAAATTACGAATATATTTTCAACCCGTGCACCTGAGCCGTAACGCGGACGTGATTAGTTAGCAAAAACGAATATATATCTAATAAATATTATACTTTTATATCTAGGACTTACATGTCAAATTATCATGAAGCGTAGTTTTTATAACCAATATACCAATATCAACAGGACCATATAGACAAAACGTAATGAATGATGGCAGAGGCAGCCAGATTGAACTGGACTAGTAGACCTAAAATTATCTGTGCATTTGATTCCTTTTATAGTTGTCACAAAATGAGAATGATTCATATTCTTTCCATATGGTTTAACTGCCTTCAAGTATTCACTGTTGTACGTCACACTATTTATAACATTTACATACGGATTATTTAATTAATTTAAATTACTGAATGAAATATTTCTGAAAATAATGAGATAAAAATTTTGGTAGTATATTTCTGCCTACACCTAGGTGTCGGTAGAATAGTTAAGTAAAGTGGGTACGATACGGCATATTACTTCGATAATAAAGAATCTGTAAGGTAATTCTATCTGTAAAGATTTTATTTTAAACCGAAAACGAACATTTCACGCCTCGACATGGTCATGTTTATGTTTTAAACAGAAAATATTTAAATCAAATTGAGTTACATTTGAATTAAACCATCTAATAGGTTGCATTTTTACACTGGGTGTAAGTGAAAACACAATGAATCATATTTTAATGAGAGAATTATACCAAGATGAGCAAGATCAATAAGTATTTAATCTTTTCATTTACTCTTTGTTCTAAACGAGCAAACTGGTTTCTAGATAGAAAAAGTCAAATACATAAAAGCACTTTTCACTTCAACGTTGTGATTTCTCATAAGGACGAAACCGGTTTTTTAGGTGAATTGATTTTCTACACTATACAATGCTTAGTTTATACTGACAACTGTATGCATATAATGGGACTGAGGTTTACTTCAACATCGCAACTTGTAAAAGCTAAATAAACATCAAAACACTTACTTTAATCAAGATTGCGATCTTGATATAAACACCTGACCCATTTTGTACATACATTTGTCAGTATAAACTAAGAACTGTATAATTTGGAAAGGCACTTCATCCAGTAGACCGGTTTCGTCCTTATTGGGAACTCATCATGTACTGTCCAGAATTTGTCGTGGAAGGGCTCGAACCTGGGCACGTCTACTTCGGAATCTGATGCTCTAACCACTGAGCCACACATTCGTAGTCTACTGGATGTATTTCCTTTTCTACACTACACAATGCTTAGCTTATACTATATATAATGGGTTAAATGTTTATATCAAGATCTCAAACTTGATTAAAGTAGATGGCATCATCACCTGTGTAGCCAATGTTTGTTTAATTATATAAAGATCAAGAGGTTTTCAATTTTTTAATGTTCTCTATTTTCTAAACGGGATAACTGTCTTCTAGCTAGATCAAATCAAATACACAAATTCAGCTATCATCTCTATAAAAATTTAATAATTTATAAGTTGTTTGCATTAATAATGTGTACAAAGAAATTGGCCAGCCAAGTAATGTTACTAACGAAGTGTGTCATTCGTAGGATAAGATAGCTTAAAAGATCTTCGTCACTAAAACAATTATCTACTGGACCACAGTCTTCCTAATATAGAGAACTCATTAGTTGCTAGGACTGTTAGTCAGGTGAGAATCAGAGGTATATCGGATAGCCATTAATTTCTAGCCTATTTAGATAGAATAATAATTTTATCCATTCAGATTTGCTAATAATATTGTGTTTAGCCGCTGTTTTTTTAGTTAAGTAAATATAGGATGTTTGATGTATTCGTGCAGACTTTGATTATAAAATGGGTTTATGAAGCTATGTTAAACAAGGCCATTTTATTTTCTCTAGATCTCAACTATAATGCATAGTTTGTAACTTTTTATCGTAAATTCAGTAAAACAACTAGGAATATTTATGATCAAATGAATAAATTATCGAAAAATGTACAGTAAGTAGCAAATTATTTCAAATATGACCAGAAGGATAAATGAAAGACAACATGAACGGGGAGTATACTTTCGTGCACATTCGTTTCGTGCTTACTGGCGACTCACAGTATTACACCATTTACCTACTATATATATGTCTTCCCAAAATTACTCACCCAGATATAAATTAGGTAAAGGGTGTAATAACGGTTTCTACTGATAAGTCGTCAGTAAGTACGAAACGAATGTGAATATGAGATTATACGTTCCATTCATTCTGTCTTTGGTTTATCCTTCTGGTCATATTTGAACTAACTTGTTACTAGGTGCGCAACACTTAATACAAAATTGAATATAAATTAGTTCTCCGCTACATAAAGTATCTAACCGTATCCATTCTTTTCAATTGGAATCCGAACATTTAGACTTTCGGTTTCGGAAGTATTTTTCAGCAGAAAGCCCATCCCAAAAACAATTTGACAAACAATATGTAAACTGGAAAATTTAGTTTAGACTGTCTCATTTATACTTATTCTTTGATCTCTTAAGCATAACTGTCTTTTCACTAGGTAAGTGTATGTGCCTGCATATGTTCACTCCTCGAAATTAAATTACAGTGATTTAATACCACACACTGTCGACTCGCCAGATAAATGTATGCCATGCCTGTGTGCTCGTGTTCTCGTTTGTTTTGGGTTGAGAAGTAATAATTTATTATATATGTTCACTCATCCCAGTGAAATTAAAGCGATATTACAACATTTGACGAATCACTAGATAAGCCTAAGCCACGCCTGTATGTTAATATGTGGGAGTGTTTATTTAAGACTGAGACATAATAAGTAAAATTTAATTAGCGGCACGTGTATCACTCATCAAAGTGAAACTAAAGTGATAAATGTAATGTCTTCTTTGCACATGTCAGAACTATTTTTACATTTACTTTACTAAATGAATTAATTAAAAGTGGCATCCTGGTAAGGAGAGAGCAAGAGGCCGTGAATACTCGGACGCAAAATTTTCACATTAAATAATTTAGAGTTAGTCAAATTAAATTAGATAAAAATAAAGTGTTTCAATAAGATAGAAAGTTAAAATAAAAAGTGGGTTATGAAAAATTTGAAAATTGCCTAGTAGAGTGAGATAATAGTATTAGTTGAAAGAAAAGTTGCCCTTTTTATCCATAAAAAGTTTGACATATTGATTGTCAAATTGTTGCTAGTAATTAGTAGGACTCGGTACTATGCCATAGGCCAACTTTATATTTCGTCAAGAATTCTTGGACGTTTGGACGGTACAATTTCTTATACGAATGTTTATTCAAGCGGCAATGGAGTTAACTTCGTATAAAGTCTTCGAAAATACGACTTAAAAGCCAACTCTCTATATATAATATGTACCTGGCCTAGAAAGGGTACCAGTACTATGATTTTTGAAATACCTTGTCGATCCTTAGTGCCTGCACAATAGATTTCATTTTATGCTAATTTTCACCAAAAATAAGAATTACAACTACTTCGGAACACCTGTTACTCCAGCAAATTCACACACTCTGGCTTTGAAAGACATGTCATCAAATATCGAAGAAATTATGACATCATTAAATTAAATATATTATAGTTATGTATTGATTGTGTCGGAGAAATTGTATGTCCAAATTTGTATTAGCTTTTGAGCAATTAGTAACAGTTTATTTCAAATAGGACGAGAAGCATAACCAAAGTCGGCATTTGCACATGCGTTCCTGACATACTGGCGACTCATCCCCAGGAGCCGGTACTAAGTCTTATACTAATTATATATCTGGTCAAGAATTGTGAGACGCTTGGATGTGATAAATGATATTCATCACGGTTGGAGTGTATGGATTTGCCGGAAGAAAATGTGTTCAGAAGTAATTCCAATTATCAATTTTGGTGAAATAAGGCACGTCTAAATATCCATTGTTTTTGTACTATGTACCGGCACAGCATTTTGAAAATAATAGTGTTGGTAATCTTCATAGACTCAGTATGTATTATTTATAGCGAGTTGGTATTGCAGTCGCTTTGTCGAAGATTTTATATGAAGTTATTACTACTTAAGGACACATTCGTAAAGGAGACTGTTTCGTCCAACTGTCCCACATTACTTGACCGAATATATGGTGGATATAGGGCGTAGCATCGGCTCCTACTGATGAGTCGCCAGTAAGCATGAAACGCGTGTATACATGAGATTATACATTTCGTTCATCTTTCTGGTCCTATTTAAACTAATTTGTTACCAGGTGCGCAAAAACTAGTTCACAATTCTGTACATATTAATTCTCTGTAACAACCAATATATAAATATTGTATATTTGGTGAATTACTTATTTCTGGGTATGCTTGTGATTATGTTTGCTCGTTTTATGTTAACTGATTTTTTATTGTAAGATATATGTATTTGGTTCAACCTAATCCGCTTTCCTATTGTTAATGTTATATACATAATTATTTAATAGTTCGGCCAAAAAATACGTTTAATCGGGAAGACTGCAGAAGTTAGGTAAACTAGTATTTATAATGATATTTTACAAATCGGACGTATATTGAATTAATCATTGTTATTTTTTACTATTGTTTGGTTTGACAGTTGGAGATTTCACGGATTTAGAAAACGCTGAAGAAAATATTCTCATTCTTTATATTAGTTATGGTATCTTAATTAATTATGTAATTAATATTATTTCGAAAACTCATATAATTCTCCGCATCGTTTGTATTTAATATGTGGTTGAGCGTAATTTTCTATTTTATGTTGTTACAAATCAATTACCCTATAAATGACGAGTATTTTTTAACACATCTTGAACATTTTTAGAAATGCGATACGTTTTCTGTGGTTAAACTAATGCGTAGAGTGAGTTAGCATTGAAGTCGCATTGTCGTGACTGTATATGATGTAAGCTTCACTGCTGCAGGTATACATATTCATCAAGGGGATTGTACCGTCCTATTGTCCGGCATTCCTCGCCCAAGTATATAGTGGTTAAAGGGCGTAATACCGGCTCCTACTGATGAGTCGCCAGTAAGCACGAAACGAATGTTCATGAGATTATACTTTCTGTTCATGCTGTCTTTGGTTTATCCATCTGGTCATAATTGATCTAATTTATTGCTAGGTTTACAACATAATTGAATTTATATTAGTTCTCCGTCACAAACAGTATCTAAACTAATTGTTATCAGGACCACTATTTTCTTGGTGAATCGAAGCCACTTTATTCATAATAAATAACAACCATCTTGAGAAGAGTATATCTTTAAATGTATCTTGATGTATGTAAACTCACCAAATTGTTCGATTTTACATGCTCGTCGAATTTGTCAGCAGCAGCATAGCGTGACGTAACCTGCTTTACGTTTTCATTATGCATACCGCACAGAATAAGACAAATACGTGGAGTTGGTGGACACAAAATAAAAATATTCCAGTTAGCTGGTAGTTCATTAATATCGCAAGTGTCAGTGCCAGGCAGACTGTTCACTCCGATGGATCTGTTCAAGAGTTCAAATGTTCTCCGTTTATTTGAAGCGGCACAGAAATTTACATTAATCAGTTGACCCGTATGCATAAATAAAGAGACAGAAACACAGGTTAATTTAAAAGTTAAAGCCTTGTTACTAATGTTTTGTCAAATGAGCAAAAAAATTTATGGCTCTGAAAATTATTATATACAGTAACGACAAACAAGCGCAAGGTGGTTGAAGGTTTAAACGTGCACATTTATCGTGGTAAACGTAAACATAGATAAGGAAATACTCATACGCTCTAAGTGATGACGCTTGGACCGATAGTGATATTTACATTGAAATAAGAACAAGGCGGATTTTTTAATGATAGTAGTGTAACAATTATGAAAACATCAAATATTATTATGATGCAGATTTTTGCGTTAGTTAGATTGGCTGTGCTGGGGCCAAGTTTTGTAATATACGGAGCTATGCTACTGGGGACGGCAGTTTATGTATTATGTTTGTGTGATTTAGCTTGGAACGATTTTACGTAGTTTAATGTTGCTAGTGGTAAGGAGGATGACTTTCGTACTATTGTGGGAAGTGCCAATCATACCCGTAGTAAAGGCGGCAAATCTAATGGCACGATAAATGATTTTTGAGACGAAGATCACGCTTTACTTCGAAGTATTAACTTTTTAAATGTATCAGGTGGTAGTCATGGTAATGACAATAGTAGTGATGTTGGTAATGATAATCAAGGTTTTACTAGCGTTATTATTAATTATTATTGCTGTGATCCGTTAGGATAGCTAAGTGAAGTTCGTGTATTGTCCGAATAATTTTCCAATAATTGTTCCAAATTTTCAGGGATTATCATTGTCGGTGTGGAAGCCTTAGGTGTGATGTGATCAGTTAGCACGGAACCACCATGGAGAATGTCACGGAGTATATCTGTGAATGAAGATCAATCTGACTATTGCACAACTACTAGTGCAAATCGACTAACCAAAAAAAATGTTAAATTTGATGAGAGCATTGTGCGACAACAATCGTTCAATTCTACTTTAAGTATTGAGTCCAAATTTGTACTGCGTCTAGATGAATTACTTTTCTAAATTGTTGGCTAGTGAAAATGAAACTCGAGAATTATTGTTTGTTAGAACATTCACGTTTATTTTAAATATTGCCTTATTATTTTGGTGTTATTTACGATAAAACCCCTAAGAGATTACTCAATGAAGACTCTTTGCATTACTTTTATCTTTGGTGGTGGAATGTACAACTTATTCATAATGCATCAATTTTAATGGAGCCTATGTAAATGCTTTATATTTGAGGGAACTAAAAATGATTGCTTCACCCGTAATAACCCAGAGAGAGAATTTACTATAGTCAAGGTCGCGACCTTGATATAAACTAGGAATTGGATAGTCTAAAAAAACAATTCATCCAGTAGGCCGGTTTCGTCCTTATTGGGAACTCATCACGTACTGACATATATTTGCCGCGGAAAGGCCACGAAAATGCGCACGTCTGCTGCGTAATCTGGTGATCTAATTACTGAGCCATCCCACAGGACACTATACACAATTTTTAGTTATATACTAGCGATATTTTCTGGATAGCCTTTCCTATAAATAGAGCCTGTACAGCATCCCTTTAGCTCTAAAGTTCCAAATAACCATTCCTAATCTGTCATCAAAAAATATATACAACCTTACATGACGAAGTGATATTGAAATGAAAATTTATATAATTAAACGAACATTGGTTGCGCGAGCGGTGATAACAATTACTTTTATCAAGGTTGAGATCTTAATATAAACACCTGACTCATTATGTCCATACGTTTGTCAATATAAACGACGAATTTTCTAGTGGAGAAAAGGCTATTAATTCGGTAGATCGGTTCTGTCCTTAAGGAGGAACTCATCACTCGGCTAGAATTTGCCGCAGTAGGCTCTACACACTGAGCAAAACCTGCCGCAAAACTATATATATATATATATATATATATATATATATATATATATATATTAAAAAATTATCACTTGTATATGTAACAGTGAACAATGCGCACAAATGGTTAATTCTCAAGCTATCAAAAAAATAATGACAAGATATCATACATCACTTCGCAATACTGCGAGAATGACCTTTACAAACAAACACGCATACACACAAACACAAACGCATACACACTCACCAACTAGTCAAAACGAGAAACAGCAGTAAAAACGAGTCAAATTTGTTACCACTAGCATAATCAAATGAAAACCCAAAATGTATAAATATGTATGATTGTATAAGAGAGGATTAGTATTCACGAAATAAATGGCCTTTATCCACTTTGTTATTTGTGTTTTCCTATTTATAATATATATATATATATATATATATATATATATATATATATATATATATATATATATATATATGTATATAGAGATATCACATTTCTTTAAAATATATATATATATATATATATATATATATTGTATTACTAAAAGAAAACGGACCTATAAATATTTAAATATATTTTTGTGGTTTATTTTTTAATTATTCAGTAGGAATAGAAACGCAAACATTGAATAAATGAAAGTTAATTTAATTGTGAATTTTCTTGCTGAGGTCTTGCCAATGTCAATTTGTTTAAGCTTGACTATAAAAAACTTAATTCAATGATGAGTCTACGCTGTTTCTAAAATGAATGAATAAAAGATTGTCAAGTTTTTTTCATACATGCCACACGTGAGGATAGTATGATATTTTTATTATCGGTCTTTTAGTTCAGGTTTTGCTGCTTCTATTTCTACGAGATTGGTAATCTGAACGCGAGTTGTGGATGCCTAATTAAATAACAATCGGCTTTCTGTTATTTAATTTTAATTTGACTTGTTTTAGTTAATTAAATCTTATTCCAAAGGCTTTTCATTTAAATCTTTAACTCACTTCCTTTAGTTCAATGGGCTGCTTATATTCTATTAAAAATTACATCTAACGTGTATTGTCTCGCCTATTCTATGTAACTTTTCATTATAACAAAGATTTATTGGACAATAATTATAATGGTAGGCCTGAACTTGATGGCGGTTTCATTGCTGGTTTGTTTGTCTTAAGTTTTCAATATGATTACTGAAAATGATGTTGATCAGATTGTTGTTTCTTGATCATTGCTTTATATTCACTAAGCTGATATGTATTGACAACTTCAGAATGTAGACTTTTTATTCGACAGATATATTTATACTATTTTCCTAGTATGAATTGTCTCCTAACGGTCTCATACCTAGTCTCTAATACTCAAAGGAAGACAATTAAAAAATACTTTTAGAATTAAAATGGGTATAAATATATCTGTCTTGAATGAGGATACCATATTTGTCACAAGTTGTGTTTTACTCCTGTGCGTATTGTGTCAACCCTGAAGATGAGATTGGAAATGAGATCTCGAAATATTGGTCAAGGAACAATGGAAAATCTTGTTCCAACGTCATTTTCAGACAATCAGCTAATTGAAGGCTTAAAGAAGAAGGGACAAGTGAGAACCCATCAATTGAGGCCAAAAATTACATCATCTGAAGATGAAGGAAGTTCAAGATTTTACCGACCTATGAGTGCTATCAATTGTCCCGCACAAGAAAAATGCGGTCAAATCCACAACAAGAAGGACAGCACTGAGCAAATAAATACATCTTTTAAAATGTACTTAAATCAAAAATACGACCGGACAGTGGTGGAACTCTTTAACCAATACAAAAGGAGGAAAATACAAATTGTAAGGCAAGTGGAACATATCTCATTCTTGAAATTATGTTTAAAATTTAATACTATACCTAAATGCTTTAAATTTAGACTACCATTTCAGCTAGATAGAGTAGGAAATATTCTGAAACAAGAACTTTCTATACATTTAATGAAATCATCGATAAAAAGTCAAGAAAAAAGAAAATATGAACTAATTAGAGAAAAAACTAAAATAAGGTCAAGGTTGCTCTTGATATTACATTCAATGGACCTTAAATGTATAGAGGATTTCACTGATAAGGCTAGGAATAAAGAAATTCAAAAGGTTAAAAAGAGACATGATAAGAAACTAGTAAACCTGGGAATCCATAGGCCTGGAAGAAATATTCCAAACGATTCTTTTGTGTCGAAACGGGTAATAAACTTATCATCTATGGATCTCAAAGATAATGAAAAGAGAATACTTAACCTGGGACTGAACACGGCTGTTCCTATAGAATACATACCTAAGAATGAAATTATTACCGAGACAGTTAAAATCGCACAATTCCTCCCAAGAAAAGATAAAACTAAATTTGAATTGGATGTTGCAAAATTAGTGTTAGAACATAGGGAGGATAAATGTAAACAAAATTATGACTTGAAAAGATTGAGATCTAATTTGTTATCTAATA
Source organism: Eudiplozoon nipponicum (assembly GCA_029291075.1). Lineage (NCBI taxonomy): Eukaryota > Metazoa > Platyhelminthes > Monogenea > Mazocraeidea > Diplozoidae > Eudiplozoon > Eudiplozoon nipponicum. The sequence continues at coordinate 193,129 of JAQBSW010000449.1, forward strand.
AGGTAATATGCCTTAAAGCAGATAAAGGGGGAGCAACAGTGCTAATAAACCAGAGGGATTATGATGATAAGATGTACGTACAATTAAATAATAAAGAAGTTTACCATAAAATAAATAAGGACCCAACGGACAAATTACAAGGTGAGGTTAAAGCTTTAATTAATCGAATGATTGGATCTGGGGAATTGGATTCAGTACTTGGTAAATCATTAATACAAAGAGATTCACTCTCTCCTAGAGTGTATGGTCTAGTAAAAATTCATAAACTAGATAATCCACTTAGGTTAATTGTTAATGTCCAGAATTCTCCAACTTATAAAATGTCCAAATTTCTGTGCCATAGAATAAGAAAATACACCTATTTTCTAGATTATACATTAAAGAATACTTATCACTTTACTGATATTATTAGTAAATATAAATTATTAGAGAATGATAAACTGGCAAGCCTGGATGTGGTATCTATGTATACGAACATTCCGGTACAGGTTGCATTAGAGTGTGTCCAACGTTGTCTAACGGAATACCCTGAAATACTAGAAGGGAGTAAAATGATGTTAAGTAGTATTATGGAAATGTTTAAAATTTGTATGTCCTCTACATACTTTATATTTAGAAATGAATTCTACCTTCAAGTTAAAGGTGTTCCTATGGGACAACCATTATCGGTCCCAGTCGCTAATATTTATATGCATTATTTAGAAAAAAATCTCCTACTTAGATCTCCCCTCAAACCAAGCTTATATTTAAGATTCCTAGATGACATCTTCCTAATTTGGAATCACGGGGACAATGAGTTGGAGAATTTTCTGTATTTAGCTAATCAACTGGGAGAGGTAAAATTCACATTGGAAAAAGAAAACAAAGAAGAATTATCGTTTCTAGATGTAAAATTAAAACGAATGGGTCAGACATTAGAGAAAGATATTTACAGGAAGGATACTTATTCTGGTATCCTCCTGAATTATTGCTCTAATCACCCGTTTGGGATGAAAATAGGCATTCTAAAATCTATGATAATAAGAAGTCTTAAAATAGTGGATTTAAAATATAGGGATAAAGAACTGATGAAATTGAAAGAAATATTCAGGATAAATGGTTACCCGGAAAAATTAACTGAGAAAATCATAAAGGAGACATTATTGCGATTTAATAGAAGAATAACCCAAAAGAAACGGGCAGGAGATTTAGATAATCAGAATGAAGATAAGCACAGAACTCTGGTTCTACCAGACTCCAAATTAAGTAGAAAGATTAGGATATTAGCAACGAAATACAACATAAGAACAGTGTTAAGACAACCAGTTACAATAGGCAATAAGTTACCGAATCAGAAAGAAAAAATAGAACCGCTCAACACATCAGGGGTTTATGAGATACCTTGTAAAGATTGCAATCTTAGGTATATAGGTGAAACCATGCGTCCAATAAAGGTACGTAGAGGTGAACATAAGACGGCATGCAAATACAGACATGGTCATAGATCAGATCTAGCCAGGCACTCAATGGAGACAGGTCATCAGATAAACTGGGACGGCTGTAAACGGATTGCACTATGTAACCGAAATAGATTTACCAGATTGATTAGAGAATCAATTGAAATAAAATCAGGAATGAACGTCATGAATATGACATGTGTAGAAAAATCATTAGGCCCAATATTTAATGAAGCCTTCTCGAATGGAAAGAAACGTAGATTAGAGGAATCAGAGCTAACAATAAATCTAAATAAGAGACCGCGACTATGAAAAAAGGAGAAAAAAACAGAACGAATTAGATGGAGTTAGAGAGAGGTAATTTGGCTAGAGTTTATATATAATATATAATATATAATATATATATATATATATATATATATATATGATGAACATTTCAATTTATATAAGATGTGAGAGAATTTCACGTTGTTGCTTGTATGTTTATCTAAATATGGGTATATATTTCGCACATACATATATATGGATGATTCTAAATATTCATATAAGATGTGGGGTGAACTCACATGGTTGCTTAAAGGCTTATTTAGATATTCACAATATATATGTAGAAGAATATTTAGATTTTATATATAAGGTGAGAAAAGCTCACATGGTTGCTTATGTGAATTGAAATAGGCATTATGTATATATATATATATATATATATATGAGGTGTAGACGGGTAGACATATGCTTTGATATTTAAATATACATATAAATTGTGAGTAAAATTAGTATATATACTATACACTCAAGGAGAAATTGTAAGTGGTTGAATTTCAAAGAACCCATTTCAATTGCTTATAAATATCTACATATATATATATATATATAGGGGTATATAGATAGACAATAAAAGAGATATATAAATATTATCAAAAGCATTTTGACTGATATAATTTATCCATTGCGGGACTCACAGTGTTGCTTGTATGAGATTCATATTATATATATGGTATATACACGTGTATATATATATATACATATATATATATATCATGAATATATAGATATTTATAAAAGATGTGGGAAGAACCCACATGGTTGCTTATATGCTTATCTATATATACATAGATAGCGTGTGGACGTATGTATAAATGGATATTTTATAAGATGTGGGTGTGTGTATATATAAATATAAATAATTAAAAATAAAATTTAAATATAAAAGATTGCTAATTTTATATATATATATATTCGTATATATATATATATAAGTGTATACACGTAAGTATAGATATATATATGATATATATGAAGGATATATAGATATTTATAAAAGATGTGGGAAGAACCCACATGGTTGCTTATATGCTTATCTATATATACATAATATATAGCCTATGGAATTATATGGATGTTTTATAAGAAGTGAGTATATATGTAATTATGAATAAGTAATTAAATATACAATTTATTATATAGGTATATTGGACACAGATATTTAAATGGAGAAACTAATTTATATAGGATATGAGTATTAATGTGTATTTGGCTGAGAGACGATTTCGTTAGTGTAAACTCCGTATTCGGTCTTGTCAAAATGATAGAATAATACTCTATAGACTTTCAATAGTTTTTTAATCTCTCTATCTATAACCGATTGCAAGCTGGATGGAATTAGGTGAACTGGGGGGCATGTGAGGATTACTGCAATATTGAATTCAAAATTTGTTGATCTTTCTATGCGTCCGGAACAGCAATTAAAATATAGATATCAGTGATAGGCGTTTTTATCAATACATTAAGTGTACTTAAAGTTATTCAATAAATGTAACTTTAGTAAAATACACATGTTTATAGGTAGTTGTGTGCGCAGAGGGGGACAGGGATAAGTTTTTGTATACATTTGAGTATTAGAGACTAGGTATGAAGACCGGATATTAGGAAGACAATTAAAAATACTTTTAGAATTAAAATAGGTATAAATATATCTGTCTTGAATGAGGATACCACATTTGTCACAAGTTGTGTTTTACTCCTGTGCGTATTGTGTCAACCCTGAAGATGAGATTGGAAATGAGATCTCGAAATATTGGTCAAGGAACAATGGAAAATCTTGATCCAACGTCATTTTCAGACAATCAGCTAATTGAAGGCTTAAAGAAGAAGGGACAAGTGAGAACCCATCAATTGAGGCCAAAAATTACATCATCTGAAGATGAAGGAAGTTCAAGATTTTACCGACCTATGAGTGCTATCAATTGTCCCGCACAAGAAAAATGCGGTCAAATCCACAACAAGAAGGACAGCACTGAGCAAATAAGTACATCTTTTAAATTGTAAATTCAGTTAGTCAAGTAGATTAGTTTCATTCTTATTGGGATCTCATTAATTAATTACAAGAATAACTACTGTGTTGGTCACGTAGAAGTTATTTTTCATGATTCGGGCAACTACTTCAAAATAAGAAACAAATTGGTTAAGTTCATGGATTACGTTTTCTATCTTATGCTATATTTTATCTTTAACGACAAAATATATAAAGTAAAATTCTGACATTATGCTTAAATTCAGCGACATGTCTTCAAGTGGCATGGTGTTGGTTCAGCGAAGTAAGGAATGACAAATAATAGGATTTGGATTTTAACAAAAAGGTCCATATCCCGTGTGGCTTTGGTGGAGTAGTGGACAAGTTGGATATTTTGACGAAAATGCCCACTGGATATAATCCCAACCGTAGAAATTATGGTAAATTATTGATGAATTTTCAGAATGGGCGAAACCGGCCTCGTTAGTGGATTGCAATTGATATTTGATACCATGTTTAATTCATAACTACAGCATATATACAAATCTATTAAACCGATATAATTGTACTTTATATATACATATATATATATATATATATATATATATATATATATATATATAACTGCAAGCGAAGCATAGAGAAATTTTAGTTACAAATGGAATATTGTGCCTACGAATTTGCTTATTGCGTTACCCAATGATTAGTAAGCAAATAAGGCTTTGCTAAAATAATTTTACTTTAAAGACAATAGTATGGATAATGAAGAAACGTCACCTGATTTCTGCTGTCTTGTTAAGTCTAACAATTAAAAAAAAGTAATAGGGCTCCAAGCCCGATCAAACGTATAGTGGGAAGAGAAGTATTGTATGGTTAAATACAATGGGATTGGTGTTTACTTCAAGCTCCAAAACTTGATTTAAGGAATTGTTACCACCACCCGCGCAATCAATTATTGTTAAATTGTATTGCCTATATATTTATATGTGGCGAAAGCTGCAAACAGTTAATGTTCGTGACTGCATAGAAATTGTGAAGCCTACATTTTTAGTCAAGTTCAATGTATGCGGGACTGCTAGAGGTGAGAGCCGCATATCTAAATTTGATTTCCGTATATATTCAATGCGGTTTTATTCTCGATAGTCAGTTTGCCGTCGTACTCTGATGATGATCATGGAAGGTCGAAACGGCTGGCGGTAGTTTTGTTATTTTTTTCGACGACTGGTTTAATACAATGGGATTGGTGTTTACTTCAAGCTCGCAAACTTGATTTAAAGAAGTATTTTGTATTTGCTCCAGTTTTAAAATTTAAGGCAGTAAAAATAAACGAACTAACATTAAGCACTGCCTACCTGTCATGAGTTTGGGTTATTTTCTCTGTCTTCGTAGGTAATGTTGTTCTGGCGTTGGAGAACATTGGTGCTGCATTAGTTATGAATATCTGTCGCTTGATCCGATGAGGACGAAAATTAACTTTTGACAATTCCTGTTTTTTATTATTAACAAAAATCTTGTTGAAAATATCAAGCGTTTAAATCAATATAACAGATGCCAAAACTAAAATTTACAATCGAAAATTTACTTAAAAAAACGGAATTTTACATGTTATACAAATAATGGAAACAATTGCTAAACATTCTTGACTAGTAATCTTATAAGCGCAATATCTTCGATTACTTTATTATTTGAAACCTTTGCCAAAGAATCAATTTAATATAACATACATAATTTCTTTAATTAAACGAACATTTTTTGCGCGGTCGGTGATAACAAATACCTTTAATCAAGTTAGCGATCTTGATAAAAGCACCCGAACCATTATGTACATACGTTTGTCAGTATAAAATAAGTATTGTATATTGTGAAAAAGACAATTTATCCAGTAGACCGGTTTCGTCCTTATTGAGAACTCTTCAAGTACTGTCCAGAATTTGCTGAGGCACGGCAGGGTGGCTTGGTGGTAAGAACACCATATTCCGAAGCAGGTGTGCCCAGGTTCAAACCCTGACCGCGGTGAATTTTAAGCAGTAGTTGATGAGTTCACAATAAAGACGAAACCGGTCTACTGGATGAATTGTCTTTTTCCCACTATACGATACTTAGTTTATACTGACCAATGTATGTCTATCATTTCTTGTTTGAACATCTTAAATTTTATCAAAATATTTTATGTGAATTTCATTTTGTCTGTACTATTGTCATTTTCATTTTTAACATTAAACATGCTATTATTTTTATGTTTTTTTATAAAATGAATATTTTATGATGATCTCATAGATAAGTTTAAACCTATTGATATAATAAGACCCGTCGTGAATATGTGTACACTTGATATGAAACCGATGTATATTCACTTATAATATAGGGGTGGAGAGACAGTGCGTTTAACGTTGGCGTTCACATATTTTGTAGCTGGCTTAATTTTATTTTCATTTACCCCCAATCTTTCTTGTGAAAAAAATAATTCCACTGCAGTCCACAGCTAGCTCTACCTACAGTTGGAATTGTAGGTATATAAACAGCACAATACTCACAATAGCAGATTTAAGCAAAAGACCACATTTTCTTAAATCTGCTATTATGAGTGCAGTGCTGTGTATAGTGACCTAATGATGGAGCCGGAAAGGAGGCTGCGAAACATCGCCATTCAGCGAAGATTAGATCGTACCTCATTTCCAGTGGTTATTATGAACGATGTTGAAGCCTTCGGAAGGAAGGGGCGAATCCGCACCCAGCCAAATCGAAGATCAAATCGATGCGTACTTGGATATAGGAATCAATCGAATTTTTGCGAAACTGATAGTGTAAAGCAACAACCCACGAATGCAACTCGCGGTGAGTCAACAGTAGAAGATTGACATACTAAATTATAGATTGCGAAACAATATTTGTTTTGCATGCACATCTATAACCAAGCATATTTTTACTTGTGAAAAAATTCGAGATGCCACAAAAAGACGTTTCCATTTCTAATCTTTGCTATCTTCTGAAAAGCACGCACAGTTAGCTGATTCAAAACAACTAGATTAACAAATTTTCATTCCTTATTAAATTTATGATAAAAACAGTGCGTTTCAAAAGTTGAAAAAATAAGTCGACTTACCGGTGACGTTTATGAAATTTGTGTGCTTATTTTATATAATGATAAAGCTGGTAAATAACTAATTTATTTATTTGAAGCAAAATGTATCAACCAAACTTTGTATACATAATTATGCGCGTTTTTACCTTGTTCGTTTTTGTGATTATCCTTGCATTTAATGTTGGTACAGATCCAGTCTCATTTGTCGTATTGTTTTCTATTTCTTCGTTAACTATTGAATAGGCTTCTGTGCTTGTAAATTGACCAAGTGTGCGCTTGTCGTCAGGTCTTATTGTCTCAGTAGTGCCAATGGTTGGGGGTATGTTGATGTAGCGTACCTGGTGGTAAAGGCGGCTGGCACAAACACCAAGTGACCATCTTGGAGAATGTGTAGCGCTCACTACCTGTACCAACTGCGGAAGACGACCAAGTCCCAATGCTGAGCGTCGAACTCTATTGCCATCACTGTGACGACTGAATTTATGATGCTCAATATTGCGACCTAGAAATAGGCTAGATTGGGGCGCATTATACCGTTGTTCATATTTAGTACTGCTCAGTCTCGGAATACCATTATTGCCTGTGCTTTCGATCTATGCAGAAATAAATCAACATGTTGGATATATAATTAAACGAACATTGGTTGCGCGGGTGGTGATAACAATTATTATAATCAAGGTTGCGGTCTTGATATAAACACCTGACCCATTAATTACTTACATATGTCAGTATAAACTAAGAATTGTATAGCGTAGAAAAGGCAATTCATCCAGTAGACCGGTTTCGTCCTTATTGGGAACTCATCAAGTACTGTCCGCGGCAAATTCTGGCCAGTACTTGATGAGTTCCCAATAAGGACGAAACCGGTCTACTGGATGAATTGCCTTTCTACACTATACAATTCTTAGTTTATACTGACATGTAAGTAATTAATGGGTCAGGTGTTTATATCAAGACCGCAACCTTGATTATAATAAATGTTGGCTATAAAACGGTCTTTGAGTAACAACATAAAAACTACACAAATTTTATTATCAAACTACAATTGATTTAATATTGTTGTAACAAATGCTGAGCAAATTTTGAAATAGGTAGAAAATGTGCGTAATGGAAAAAATTATCCAGAAACTGAGAAACATCCGGACTGACTACCAGCCGGCCCTAGCTAGTCGTTTCAACAGAGGTGGCGAGACGCGTATTGATTAAATCAAGTTACTGACAACCTATTTAATGTATACTTGGGTTCAGCGAATGTTTAAATCAATGTAAAATGAGTATTGACGGAATGAGAGCAAGCATGCCAGATTCGGTGGACATGTTTGAACTGATGAATAAAATTTTTTATAATGACGAATGGAAATGAGATGCTCTTTACAGATTGTGCATTCAATCTCTCTTTTGGCAAACCATCTTATAGAAAGAAAAATAAAAATATTAATTATCTATCCTGTTTTAGGAATGAGCACCACTTGTGCATATTTCGCATTTATATGTATCAGCGATTCATTAGATTTTAAATTATGATGTATTGATTTGATGTGTTATCTGGAAATTGTATTGGAATCTACCTATAAATATTTTATTCTACTCTACTGTTTTGTTTTTATATTCTATTTTAATCCGTTCTGTTGCATTCTAATCTTTACAGTTCTGTCCCTTCTAAATTATTTTATTCTATTCTTGAAAATATTATTCTAAGATATTCTATTCAAATAACATATATTTTTTGAAAGCGAGCATTAATAAAATTCATAATACCTTTTCCATGTGTAAAAAGAAAATAAATTTTGTCAGATTCCATAACAGTTTCGTTTTCATATTCTTCATTAGTATATATATATATATATATATATATATATATATATATATATATATATATAAACCAAACAAAACATAAAGTTCAAATGTGGAGAGAATGTTAAGAAAGGTAACAATCAATCAATTTTGTGTCACACCTCATGTTCAAGCTCAAAATCCGAACATTCCTGCTTGCATAAATCCAGCTGCTTGTTTTTGTTCATGAATCTTCGTGCATGGCTATCTCATTCCTGTTATTTCATTTAGTAACTATCTCAAATGCTACGTCTAGTGAACATAGGTGTGAGGTTAAAATGATATGTTGCGCAATTGCAGACGTGTAATCACCATTTGATTTAAAACAGGCGCTTAAGGTGCAATGTATTTTCATTTGAGGAATTAGACGTCTGATCGATCGGCCTACGTAAGTTGATCGACAGCTTGTGCATATATTTGTAAATAATATATGAGGTCGAAATTAATTGCTGTTTATCTTTATATGCTGGCAAGGGCAAGTGCATTACCTTAAATAACACTCGTAATTAAGCCGCATTAATACCACCTAAAATTTCTTTTGTGCTGTGCGGGAAACAGCATCTTCATGTTCAGGTGAATTGCTTTCGTTTCTGGTTCCAAGTAAGTTTGTTTCTTTTGATATCCCCTTTAATTAATCGGTTCAATTTATTCGCTAGTATAGCTATTAGATATCTGGACTGACCAATCTATCAATTCGTGAAAAACGACCGTGAACTGTTGACGATTTATATTGAAAGGCACGGAACTTCTGTAATGCAAATAATGTGCAGACCAAGTTGGTTTATGGTAAGTTGTTCAATTTCATTTATCATTAGAATCTTTTTTTTAGTTGTACATCTAAGAAAGACGGATAATCATCTTTCTCATTCTCTGAAGTGAAGCTGGTATTTTTATGCGCATTGTTTAAATTGGAGCAGTGTTCTTGAACGAGACCTGTTATTAAGGACATGAAGATTATCATCAGCATACCATATGTATTGTGTATATTTACTTATGTCACTCTTTAATGATATATTCTCCTAACTGGATTAAGCGTTGCTCTGAGTGATAAAAAAGATGTAATAAACGAATTTCGGCCAACATAAGTCATTTAGACTTACGGTCCTGTTGACCACCTATATATGGCGTGAATTTCCATATACTTATTCAAATAAATATGCACTAAAAACCGTCAATGGGGTCCATTCTTCCGTTGGCTTACTAGCATACACAGCAGCATATGGTAAACTTGAGAAAACATCGGTTTAGCTCACAACGGAGAAACGATAACGCCCTATTTACATTCTTTATTAGCGTACATGATGCATAAAACGTGGAAACTTAAGCGGAACTAAGAAGAAACAGTATTCTTGCTGGCATGCATCACAAGAAGTATTTTTAGAACCAAATAGTAGATGAGGATTAAGATTTGGTTAATATTGCTCCTGAGTTAGAAAAAACGTTGAGCTATAAAAACCTTAAAAATTTTGTACACACTCTGACTTATTATCCGTGATCATTATACTCGGGAAGTACGGCCAACTATAGCTTCTGCTGAGCACATCGTTTGGCAAATCCGAAATTTTCTCAATACGCCAATTATAAAAAGTAGCGTGGCTTGCGACGATTGATCTCTTTAATTTGTCTCCATGTTTTGTTTTTATCAATAAAATAATTTTTTAATACCGAAAGAATCTTTCCAAGCTAAATTACGCAAGTTTTCGACTAAAAATGTAATTTTTACACCGATTTCTTGTGAGCTGTTATATTC